>JAGDQP010021945.1:12316-31088 GCA_022664845.1 Lepisma saccharinum | reverse complement strand
GCTTTGGGCTTGAGAAGAAACGGTCACTTTATGTAAATACACATTTCCTCATAAAGTGACATTTCTATCAATGTGTATTACCGATTAAACAGATTACAGGTTGCCTGCAATGCATTCAAAAATACAAAAACTCTAGAGAAAAAGCCTTCTTCAGTCAGTGCTCTGAACAGTTTTCTTTGCCAAGCAGACCATCTGCAAGAAACCCTCAGCAAAATGAGAGTGACTGAGTGAGTAGGTGTGTATGTGTAGGTGTGCGTGTGTGTGTGTGTATAGGGGGGGGGGGGCACCCGATGCAAACTGCTACTTGGAGACCATGATGAGCTTGCCTTTTCTGCCAAATCAGAGAAGATCAGAAATCTTTGTTGGACTGGAAAGGTCTATTTATTACCTAAGAAGGGAGGGAGGGAGAGAGCAAAGGTCTACTCTCCCCTCTATGGTCAAGGTCGAATGTCTGTTTTCTAAGTAGCAAAGACACAAACAAAAATTTGAGACTTCCCTACAAAACCGATTTCGGGGTAACACTGCAAAACCAAGGATGCATTCTACGTAATGTGAGAAACTGCCACCTTTGGCAGTAGTGGATAGATGTAGAGAAGAGAATTTGAGACTATTTGACACCTTACTTCACTTCTACGTAGAATTTGTGAATTACACATAATTGAAACGAAGGAAAATTATTCTGAGGCAAAGCCAAATGTTTAATCTAGTATTTAAACAAAAATGCACATTAAAACCATAAAAATCTTTCGCAAGAACGAAAGCTAAAGTTATGTATCTGGAAGGCGCATACAAGAAATGGACATACTGACTGTATATACATACATGTAACAATTTATATAAAATAATCTGCAAACTTCCAGGCTTTGTCAATGGTTTCATGTCCAAGTACAATGCTTGTGGAAACAAATGTTTTTGTTTCATGTTATTTCTTTGATTCCTTACGTATTAGGCTACGAAATTAATTGGCATAATTAAATAGTAATTATTATTCAATTAATCAGCACATTTTTGCAAACATCACTGACAATCAAGCAAACACGGTCTATTTTGTTATTTGGAACTAAAATCTATATAATTAATGTAAAATTAGCAGAGAATAAAAACCGAGAAATGCCCCCTTATGTGGCTTGTACGTATAGTTCAGATTTTTGTATTTTTCTTTTAATAAGTGGGATAACTTCTTTTTTTAGTGTAACTTCTTGAATACGAAGAAAAACTTCATATTTGTCTTTCTTGTATAGCGAATAATATTTTATAATTCAATGAAAAATATTACTACATATATAACATTAATTCTCGCTAAAAGTAACATTCTCGCTGACGAATTATTTTGTAACTTCTTTATGTGATATTCACACCTTATAGTTACTTTATTTTAAATAGTTGAACAGTTTTTCATATTATAGATAATTTTAAAAACATGTCGCATTAGTTTCTTCTTTCAATAAAATAATTCAATAAAATACGTATTTGTCGATATCCTACTTTGTGTGTTCCATCGAACTCTTGCCCCATTGCGATAGGACTTTTGCCCCCTATACTGGGGTGAAAATCCGAATTTGTGCATTCTCTTTTAAATGGATGTATCTCATTAAGTAAAACATTAATAGACCTTGTATCAGCTTCAAAGCATAGAGGAATGTTCATTTTTACTTCTGTGCGAAATTCGTTACCTTCGGATCTAGCGTAATTCAAACTCAAACTGTGGATTCTTGCCCCCGTTTACTCTATAGCTGATACAGAATGTAGGCCAAACCGTTTGCTTTAGCTTGACTTTAAAGATGACTTGGAAAAAATGTAGATATATTCGCTAATGGTATAAAGAACATTTAGCACTATCATGACAGACGAACTGTTTGAGCTCCTGCCACTACCCAACAAAAATAAAACAAGCGTATTTGATTGACATCAAGCTCACCTGGGAAGTTCTGTGTAAACTTACTCGTTAAAAATTTGAGACTGAGACTGAGACTGAGACTGAGACAATAATGACTTTTAGATGTGCGAAGTGTCGAGCTAGAAGCTCATGACTTCCATGTGGTTAGTATGACGGGATGTGGGATAATAAATAAATGAGTTGATTAGGGAGCAACTGTCGCATCCCTAAGGCAATGAATGTAATGCATGATTGACGAGGCAAGGAGAGAGGAAAGCAATTGTATAAGCGAGGCAACGATGTTAAGTTAAATCAGTGAGGCTGAGTTAGATTAAAGTTCCTTCCATAAAAAGTAATGATCATGATTTGAAGTTGAAGTTATTGATCATGAGTTTCAGACAGGTGGTCTGTGGTGTAAGTAAAGTGGTTATCTAGGGTGGGGCATGCGCTGAGTATGACGGATTGGTTGGGCAGTGCCTAAGGTATTCAAGGTAGAATAAGGGGAATTGTTGACACGGTTCCAGAAGGAACGACATTGGGAATCAATGACATCTTTGAGCATCGGACGAGACAAATCTTCGTGGAGTTGTGCAATACGTGTGTCTCTACTATGTCCTGTGATAATCCTAGCTGCTCGGTTTTGGACACGTTGAAGCGGTATGTGATGAGTTTGTGCTGCATGTTGCCATGCAGGGGCAGCATATGTCAGAAGAGAACGAATCATCATGACGTAGGTGTTGAGTCTGGCTTCGATTGTTAGTTCACGACTGCGAAGTATCGGATATAATGCGAGCAGACGATTTAGAGCTCGACTGGCGATAGTTTTGAGATGTTGACCAAATAGCAGAGTTCTATCCAAATCAATTCCGAGGTAGCATGTATGTTGACTATATGGAAGTTGCGTTCCAAAAAGCGTGAGTGGCTGTAAAAGTCCTGTGTATCGTTTAGAGAAATGTACAACGGTGGTTTTATCAGCGTTGAGCTTCATTCGCCATTTTGTAGTCCAATCTTCAATGGAATTAAGATGTCTTTGAGCATATAAGTGGGAATAACGGAGATTTCGAGAAGAAGCGAAAAAAGCGGTGTCATCAGCGAAGGTAGCTAATTTAGTGTGAACATGGGTTGGAATATCGGAAGTATATAAATTAAATAATAACGGTGCAAGAACAGATCCTTGAGGTACTCCAGCGGTGATAGGATGAGTTACAGAGTCGTAGCCATGAAAGTTAACATAAAAGCTGCGGTTGTGTAAGTACGATTGTAAGATGCGAAGATATTGATCATGGAAGCCCAATTTGCTGAGTTTGTATAAGAGTCCTCGATGCCAAACACGATCAAAAGCTTTAGAGGTATCCAGGAAGATTCCGATGGTGTGTCCTTTGTTGTTGAATTGTAAAGTAATTTCCTCAACCACTCGGACGAGTTGTGCAGTAGTATCATGCGCTGAACGGAAGCCAAATTGATGGTCAGGTATTAAATTTTGAGCTTGTACATGTTTAGTAAGACGGGCATGTAAGAGTCTTTCAAAGACCTTGCTCAAATTGGATAGTAGACTAATTGGCCTATAATTTTGAGGATAGAGTAAATCCTTACCAGCTTTTGGTATTGTCACAACTTTGGCAATCTTCCACTGAGGAGGGAAGTAACTGTATTGCAAAATGGCGTTGAATAGTCTGGTAATGAGAACAATCATCTTGCGAGGTAGACGTTTTAGAGCAGTGGGAGATATGTGATCAGGTCCTGAAGCACGTCGAGCATGTAATTTCTTGATAACTTTTTGGACTTCACGAGGAGTGACAAGAGTTGACGGATCAAAAGGGTGATCAAAAGATTTGGAGCGCAGATAACGATGAACTGTGGTTATTGTGTCTTCATCATACGGTTCGGCATTGAGCATAAACTGAGTTTCCAAGTGATCTGCCAGTGCTTCAGCTTTATCATTTGCAGTATAAACGAGTCCTTGAAAGCTGTGCAAAGGTCTGTTGATTGTCTTGGGAGTAGATTTGGTGAAAGATTTGACTAAAGTCCAGAATTCATGATTAGGTTCAGTGAGCTGTTGTAGTTTAAATGACCAAGTATTAATTGCAATCCGCTGAAGGCGATGTTTCACACGACGTGAGAGTTGATTCCAAAGTGTTTTATATAGAAGTTGTCTGGTGGTCTGCCATTTTGTGCATCAACTTTGTAATTTGAACAATCAACACACACTAAGATACCGTTAAAAAATAGCCCTATCGCCATTACTCCGATTACCGAATCCGAAAACACTCAGGACTAATTTTGACATTAAGGATGTATGTAATAATTCGTTCACGACTTGAGCCTTAATGATGTAATTTGTAAACTAATTGCGGCACTACGGTAAAGAACAAAATTAGCTGATCACTAAATTTCCGTGTGTAATAATTTACAAACGGTTTGATTGTTCGAGCACTTACTATTTAGGAGACTGGTTGAAAGTCGCGCTGAAAGAATATTTATTGTATTGAACATTCTGATAAAAAAAATTTCTAGACACCTTCAATAATGTTTTTATTATCGTAGATCCTTGTCGAGAGCGATCCTCCCATCTAACGACAAATGTTATAAATTGACAAGAGTTTTTGTTTTTCGAAATGAATTAAAGAAATAGTTGTAGAAGCTGTCGATACAGAAAACGGTATACTACTATAACAAATGGTGACTCCTAAAGTGAGTCCTACGGTTAGTTCATACAAATATAATACTAAAAGCAAGTTTACTCTATCCTTAAAACACCGATAAGGGATATTACAATTTATTCTATAAGAGCTTGAATACAGTATCTATTTTGAATGTAGTAAAAGGTGTCCAATTTTTACAGCTATCTTCTGGATAATTTTACTCTAGCTGTGCTTTTAATTTGAATTTAGTTTCAGGCCTTTAGACAACTTTGGCTCAGGATGAATAGATGAAGATGGTGAGTGTGCTAAGAAACATTTAATTCATACAGTTTATATTTTCACAATCGATATCTTCAAAGATATCGAGTAGGTGGGTTTGTAGAAAGCTCTCGCGCCCATGCTATATTTAACCAGAAAATATTTAAGACACATTTAGGCATTTAGGTGAAATAAAAAGTTGTGTTTCTTTCATGGCGACGAGACAAAAAAATTGTAATAATCATTGTTCATAATTTTATAAGGAAATCTTCAATACTTAAAAATATAAAAAGTGATTGAACTACGCTGCTCAACAGAGAAAAAAGATGTGTTAATTTTTTGTGTGTTTTTGATGTTTGGAATGCATTTAACCCGAATACGTTGTTTGTTTTATTCAAATTCCGATATTTAAGAAATCATTACAATTTTTAGATATTTGTGCAACGTTAGGCACGGTTCGACAAATAATGGCCATTTTTCGCTGTCCTCAATATAATATCTCTAATTCACTTCAGTACTGGCGCACTCGACCGTGGAAATATCTCTATAAATTTTATTCACTACTGCGAATTCCAGTACCATCATATCAGTTTAGGAGTTGACCGCCAAGCGACTAAATGTGACTTGACCTTGGGGCTGGTGTGAATCGTGTCAACTTCTCGACATTGCAAATTCTCTGCTGCCTCATTCTGCTACGAGTATGGAGGCTATAACACCCCCTAAAGAAGAAGAAGAATTCAATCACCATGACGACTGCCGCTTTTGTGTGGCGGACGTTCTTCGTAAGATAACTAATAAGAAATAAGATAACTAATTACAAGGATGTTGTGGTGGAAATGTTGCTCAGAGCTATCATTTTGTGGGCTCTAAGATGTCTGCGAAGATGCATTTCCTTCACTCTCATCTTAATGTCTTCAAAACGAACTTTTGTGATGTAAGCGATAGTAAACACTTGCATAAGGACATCAAAACAAAAAAGAAGAGATACCAAGCTCGATTGGATTCACCAATGATGGGAGACTGTGTGTGGTGTTTAGTACGTTATTGTACTTTCTGTCGTAAGAGGAAAAGAGGTTCAACTGCTCTGTTTTATTAATTTCATATGTAATTCTCCTATAGTATGTGCATCCGAACTTACAGTGTTTTTATCCAAAGATGGAGTACTTAAAACCTTTCTACAGACAGTTATTTAACAAGAAAAGTTTTGTTTGTATTCTTCTAACGTGTATTTTGAGTTCAGTTATGCGTGTAAATGTATAATAAACACAAATTTGGGAACTCGTATTAATAATATACATTTATCACTAGTTTTAATATTGCTATAACGGTGACAGATTAATCTGCTCGTGAATCGGAGACACTACCCCCATGAGGAAAACTCGGCGGGCCTCCCGTGACCCGCCTTCATGGTAGGTGGGTCACCGGCGGCCCGCCGAGTTTTCCTCATGGGGACAGTACAGACAACTATATTCTATGTGATTACAAGAAAATAAATGTCATATTCACGATCACCATACTTGAGTTATGCAGAAATTTTATATAAACAGTTAACTCTGTAGTAGAGCAAATTTTGTTTTCCAGTTTTATCCTTCAGACCCGAAGCAAAGACAATCTAGAGACACTTAACAACCTGATAATTTTTCCAGCCTCTCAATTTTCATAGTAAATAGGAAATCCTGATGACTTGGACACAGCCACATGGCGTTTTTTTTTACCCCAAAGCCCACATGCAACGATCAGGGATCGAACCAACGCAACCAAGCACCAGAGAGAGAGAGAGAGACCTATTTTCCAATAGGGGGTTACTAAATTATACTAAATCGTTCACACTAAGCTGTAATATTTTTGGACACCTGTACTGTGAATTGCATGACAACAGAAGGCGGGATGGGAGTAAAAGTTTGTAAACCTTTGTCACTTCCATGAAAATAGGTTCATCTTCTGCCAGATAAAAAAAAGTGTTCAGATTTTCTATATAATCTTGATCGAAACATCTTCTTGGTGAGGGGAAGAGTTTTATCCTTGGCAAGGATAATCAATAATATTCTCAGGATGGGAAAAAGTATTTACGGGAAATCCAGGGCATCTTCCCGATAATTTACACGTTGAAAATGTGCTACATAACATTAATTCAGTTCACGCTTTAATTGTCAAACCATTTTTTTTCCAAATTTTGGGTTATTATTATTAACTTATTAATTGAATCTGTGGCAACAAAAAGTATTTTCCTGTATTTCGGAGGGATGCTTCTCATTCGTATTGCATCCTCATGGGCTGCACAAAACCCATTAAAGGGCCTAAATTGTCTCTCACGACACTCGGAAGAGCCCTTCTGACGACACTCGGAAGAGGTGCATGTGAGCATGCAGAAATCTAGTTGATGGAAGGAGCTTACAAATTACGGGGCAGACGTGCTTTTCATCTCTGGCGAATAATGCGCCCACACGTAAACAAGAGATAACGAGAAGGAATAAGCACACTTCTATACAATCACGTATGGAGAGACCAGACTAAATCAATGAGAAAATAACCCGCTTCTATTATGTTTCTAAATGGATAAACTAACATATGACGGTTGCGCTATGAAAAGCGAAACAAACAATAATATGCAATAGTACGTCACGGACTTCTGAAACAAAAATATATAATAACGAAACACCAATCAAGGGGACAATGCAAAGTTTTATAATTCCTATTAGTCGTAACATTATTAGTGACAGACGGGTACGATGAGCATCGACCTTTCCCACACACAACAGCATCCATGCACGTATGAAAAATATGATTCATGGGGAGGCAAGTTTATCTTGCGACATTTTCAAGGAACTCGACTTTCAATAGCATACCCGCAATGATAATGTACCTCTAAGTATATGTTCCAATATGTAAGAAGAAGGGGGGAATTGATGACCCTGCTAATTACAGACCTATATCTCTTGTGTCAGTTTTTTCTAAAATATTTGAATATTTTATTAGGGAACAGTTGACATCTTTTTTTGAGAATAATAAATTACTTTGTAATAACCAGTTTGGTTTTAGAAGTGGTTTCTCCACCATGTCTGCCTTAGAAAGCATTACTTCTGAGATAATAAATGGGTATGAAAGTAAGAAAATTACATGCTTAACTTTGGTAGATTTAAGTAAGGCGTTCGACTCAGTACCTCATGAGATATTAATCGAAAAGATGAAAGTATATGGTATTACTAATAACGGGCTAAATCTTTTGGAATCATATTTTGTCAATAGGTTACAATATGTTAAAGTGGGTAATCATCTATCTAGTAGACGCAGGATCTATCAAGGGGTACCCCAGGGATCAGTGTTGGGACCTCTGCTGTTTGTGATTTATGTGAATGATCTGCCAACAGAAGTTGTCCCAAAGGTTGTTATGTATGCTGATGATACAACATTTATTGAAAAAGGGGATAATATTAATGATCTTGAAACAGTGAGTGAGGCTAAATTAAAGATAGCTAAAGATTGGTTCGATAGAAATGGTCTTTCATTAAATGAAAACAAAACTGAGAAAGTATTTTTTTCCCTACAAAATGGTATGAAAAACAAGAATGGAAGAGATGCAGTTAAATTGTTGGGTATAACATTGGATGCAAAACTTAACTGGTCAACGCACACAGACAATCTCTGTAAGAAATTGAATAAGGTCATATATTTAATACGTAAGCTTAAGTTTATGATTCCAAAACATTGGTTGTTACAGGCTTATTATGCTTTCTTTCATTCCATAGTGTCATATGGACTGATATTATGGGGTAATTCAAATGGTGCGAAGCGTGTATTTATTATACAAAAAGCGGCAATAAGAGAATTAGCCGACTTGCAGCCTACAGATAGTTGCAGAGATGCATTTCCAAACCTCAGAATAATGACCCTAACAAACATGTATGTATATCAATGCATGAAATTTATAAAAGAAAATATTAATAGTTGTGAAGCGGGAATGGAAGTGCACTCACATTATACTAGACAATGCCAAAAGCTCAATATTCCAAAATGTAGACTAAATGTAACACAAAAAAGTTATGAGCAAGTGAAATGAGGCTATATAATAGATTACCAGAAAATATAAAAATTCTGTAAGAACAAAATTTCAACTTGAAGTTAAAGAAATTCTTGAAGGAAAATAGCGCTTACAATCTTAAAGAAATCGAAACGCTTTTATCGAAAGAGGATAAATTTTAAGGTGTTAATTCTTTATATTTATGTATAAATTATTCTACACTGGTCATCATGTAATTTTTGTGTAAACTACTCTTTAATCAATATTCTAAATGACGGTGTGTCCGTATTTTTATGCACATCAAATTTCCAGTTGTAATCAAATTTTAACTGTATATTATATTATTTTAGAAGTCTGACGAAATCAAAACATGTAAGATGTGAAACGATGGAAAATGTATGAATATGAATATGAATAAAACAAGGTAGAGACCGGTTTATAAACAAAATCTTCCAAAACTAGTGAAGAACAATAAAAAACACGCCATCGACAGGAAGTTTTCCAGTCTCTTACTCTGATTTTTACAGATGATGAAATAGTTTTACACCCATGAACATCAACAGCAAAACATGCAGGCATAACAATGAACAAACCTCGTTTGTCGAGGAAGCCATGCCTAGATACTTTGTGGAAATACTTAGGCTTCGTAGTAGTACCTTTCTTCTCACAAGGCATCAATCTGAACGCAGTACACTATTCTTTCACTTAGACATATTGTAAACGGTTGTCAACAGCTAAACACCTTCGGTACTACAATAGGGTGTCATTCTATGACGTGAAACTCGACAGTGTTGACTGCAATCTTTACACCTGGATGATAAGAAAATTAGAAACAGCGCTTTTTGTCCAGGACATTGAATAAAACATCTCGGCCTAATAGACGAGCTACAGCAAGCGTCCTGGGTTGTCTGGTAAGATAACTTTCCTCTATACTAGAATGTTTCTGCCGGTTTTCAGGAGGAAAAGTAATTGACCAAACATGTGGCGAATGTGTCAGTATACATATATTTTAGTCTGATTGTTGTTCTATCTTTCAATAAACACAGGGTGAACCCGAAAGATGTGGGAAAACTTCTGGAGGTTATTCCTGAGATCTAAAACAAGAAAAAAGTCCTCTGATAAATTCATGAATTCCGCTTCGTGTAAGAGATACAGGGTTGCCAACTTGGAATCCAAAATCGACTGTTGACAATTGTAACTGAACAGAAAGATGTGGACAACCTGCGGGAGGAAATTCTTCATACAAAACAAGAAGAGAGGTCCTAGCAAAACAAGCAAAAATATTGCATCTTTTCGGATGTAGAGGTGGCAGAAGGTGGGGGTCAGAGCGGTGTAGGTCGGATACCAAGAACAGTAGGGGTGGCGGTCCAGGGCAACGCGACACTGTGCGGACTCAGGCCCGAACATTCGACAGGGTACGTCAGTCATTGATGCGTGTGATTAAACTAGAGGTAAGTAAGCTACTGCTGTGTTGTACGTATGTTGGCTACAAAATTACTCTTACTGAGAGCGAAGTGTGCATTTCTGGCCATAACTACGCTACAGGGCATTCGTGCTTCACGTATTGCGCATGACTTTGCCCATCACCTATGTGTTCGCTGTCCTTATCTTTTCAGTCATTCTCTTTGTGAGCATTCGTCGTAGTTGTCCACGTTACTTGTTACGAGCGAAACTTGCGTCCGAGGGACGTATCGTTTCGGTCATGCGACAGAAGCATCAACTACCAGGCTGCTCCTGCTTATTGAGACACCTCTGTCTGCGAAACTATGTATAGTAAAGTTTTTCATGATTTTCGTATGCAAATGTTTCCTGTTTGGATGTCTCGAATCACCTCCCGCAATTTGTCCACATCTTTCTAATAATTTAGGCCCTACAATTGTCAACAGTCGATTTTGGACTCCAAGTTGGCAACCCTGTATCTCTTACACGAAGCGGAATTCAAGAATTTGCCACAGGACTTTTTTTCTTGTTTCGATCTCAGGAATCACCTCCTGACGTTTTTTCCAGATCTTTCTGTTCAGTTACAATTGTCAACAGTCGATTTTGGATTTCAAGTTGGCAACCTTGTATCTCTTACACGAAGCGGAATTCGAGAATTCGCCAGAGGACTCTTTTTCTTGTTTTGATCTCAGGAATAACCTCCAGAAGTTTTTCCACATCTTTCGGGTTCACTCTGTAGATGCACGTTAGCTTAGTTTTTGACGTATGCTTGTACTAAGCGTAAATATTTATATTGTCAGAAGTTCGACGTACGAAGTTAATTATACACAAAGTGAGATACAATTAATGCAATTTTATTTTTTTACTTTCTTAAAATAAAACTGAAAATAGCACAAGATATATATATTTTCGAAAAAGATTATACAACTTTAGAAACAAATTTCTTTGCTGTACATAGTAAATGAATTCACAGTGTCCTCGGATAGTAAGTTACAAAGTAATTGTAAATTCAGATAGACGTAGTTGTAAATGAAATGAAATAAATATTTTCAAAGATTCTCTGTAGTTTCTATGTAACCATTAAATCATGTTTTTCATTTTCATTGCTGCAAAATGAAACTAAATCCACTTAACTTCATCACCTTCCATAGAAAATATGACAGTCATGGTCTTGATAGTTGTAAAACATGAAAATTATCTTAATGTTACAGATCGCCTGTATATAAATGTATTATGTACTGTATGTATGTGTGGGTGGGTGGGTGTGTAGGTTCAAGGGTGACTCAAGAACGCCTGGAGAAACAATTTAAACCAAATTTAGACACATATTACTTATAATTTGGAAAGAAATACTGTGGAGGTAAGACCTCTAGGGGTGGGGTGGGATGGGTTTTGACATGCAAAAAATAATCGGAAACGACCGATATTAGTGTCGAATCTATAGTTTTCGCGTTCGCTAAGCTAATTGGTGACAGTTCCGATGACATTTTAAGTCCAAGTTTAGTCGAATAGAACAAATGGAAATTTGTAGAACATTCTGGAATTTTCTTTCTGCAAGAAATAGAACTCTGTAGAATGTAGTAGTAGATTGGGATAATATATACCCAGGCAACGGTGGATAATCAACTATTACTGTTTAAAAGCAACGCTGTGTCCTTTGCCATCTACCATGCCTTCGCCTGGTGAGAAAGAACAAGTTACAGGCACTGAGGGCTTTAGTTTTCCTAAAAATCCAGTTAAAATTCAAACGCTTGAATGTCAGACTCCAGTCATTGCCATTGTCAATTCATTTCAATTGTTTGATCCTGCTTCTTCTGATGATTCTCATACACTTAAGTAACTACAGCTCAGAAATTGACACCAAAGCCTCCAGCAAGTATAATTTCACACATACACTTTCTGCCATATTATAAGCTCAACCTCGCATACGTCATTAACCAGATCACATACGTATTCAACTAGAAAATCAAGATGATTTTGACAAAATAACAGCCTGTTGTCATCAAATTAAAGTTCAATTTGCTGCAGACCCATGAAGGACCGGTCTTATAAAATTGTCACCAGGAAACTTCCTCTTGCCACCACAATTCAAGACATCCAGCAAGAACTTGTGGATATGCACGTTCCGGTACTCTCCGTTCATTAGATGCATAACTGCGACAAGGCCACCCACCAGAAAATCAATTTGCCTCTCCTTTTGGTAACCTTAAGCAAGACGTTCAATATTCAGTAATTATACAACTAAAATATCTCTGCCATTATCGTATTACCACTGAACAGTACAGATCTAAAATCTTACACTGCTATCGCTGTCAACCAACGATACAAACACTCTAAATTTACCTGTCATATGGACCTCTCGCTGTGTTAAATGTGCACGGGCCCACTTTACTGCAGAACGTGAGAAGAAAAATTGAAATCAGCCGGCAAAATGTGCCAATTGTGGAAAGAATCACCCGGCCAATTATAGAGTGTGTGCCATTTAAAAAAACAAAAAAACTGAAAGCTAGCCTCATTGGCAATGCGGTGACAAATATCTTAGTTTCATTTGTAAAATAAAGCCAGATAAGAATTACTGTGGAATATATAGGTTTCAAGGGCATCGAACTGGGGCCTCAAATTGTCCAAGTAGACCTAAAAATAAAAACTGCTTTATGCCAGAAAAAGTCTTTAAAGCAAAAAGTAATCCAGTTTCTACCCCTGTGCCTGCTAATTCAGCATCAAATAGCCAACAGACATCTAATGGTAATTCAAACGAGAAACATAATACTTCAAATCCAAAAGCAGTAACTGACAGCATTTCAACTAACGAGGAACTAATACACAGAACAATAGCTGATCTCACAGATAAATTTACAAGATGGGTCTCTACAATTTTGGCGATAGGAATTCCAAAGGATAATGAATCTTTTAACAGAATCTCACAGACTATCAACTCAATTTCAGAAGAAATCTTCCAAAGGAGACTTAATATTCTTCAATCAGAGGATGGTCACCTCTACGTCGACTCACAGCCATTCAAAAAACCTCGAAACAATTAACAACATACAGATACTAACTTCAACAATTCAAACTATTAACAGTCAACAAATAAACAAGGTACATCATAGGGAACAACACACATTAAAGTACTTACATAACAACTATATCAAACAAATATGTTAAGCACGCAAGCCGATTCAGAAAGAGTAAAGCCATTACATACAAAATATTATTTCAAACTAACAAATCAATCCTAACCTAATTACCTAAATCTAAATTGTGGCTCTTAAACTTCTTGTACACTTCCTGTACACTTTACCATACAACACTAGTATTTCTTTCAGTATAAGAAATTATTTACAATCACAAGTTAAGTTTTCCCATTACAAATTTAGAAATTGATCCTGGCTGCAGTTTTCCGTTTCTTAAAAATCAAAATAATTAATTAATAATCATAAATTAAAAATTTAAAACCATAAGGACGAAAGTGGCTTATGATGGCCAGAAGTCCAGCCCTGGTGGCCCTGAGGGCCCTTTGGCATTTTACATACGAGAGAAAGAAAGAATTCTGCTCCGGATAAGTCATTTTAAGGGCCAAAATTAACGATTAGATTTGAAACAGACTTAATTCCTCTCCACATCCTTATTCATCATCCAAACCACTTCTCACCTTCTTCATAATGGGAAAGAAAGGTGGAAAGAATGAGAGCAAGAGTAATAGTCCTGCTTCAACACCGAACTCAGACAAAGTCCACGTCAAAGATGCTAAAGCCAAAACAAAGACTCCATCAAATAAGAGGGAAGATTTTCTCAAAGATTCAGTGGAAGCTTCAAATATTCAAGCTAAAACAAGAAGCAATAAAAAGGAAATCAGAAAAGAAGAGATTGCTACTTCAGATTCAAGGAGGAAGCAGAGTGAGGCCAGAAATATCCAAAAAATGGTTAAAGATTTGTTTGAGAATGAAGATACTTCAGACCAAAGTGAAGAGGAAAGCATTCCTCCCCCTTCTCCTAATCCCAAAGAAATACATACTCAACCAAATGATCCTTTGACTCATCCCTGTTCTTCGATGAATCAAAACAAAAATAATAATTCTAAATCTGTAGAAGGTAATGATAACGCCCAAGAATTAAATGAAGAAGAAAGAAAAGATAGGTTTATTCAAAGGCACAAGAATGATATATATATATATATATATTATATATGTAGGCGAGCTAAGCAACATTAAAAAAATAATATTTGGATCCAATTAAGTTTTATCAAGTAATGACCACAAAATATTCCTAAGCTAGAAATGACAGTTAGAGAGAAACACTCCGAACTCAAAATTCATTTTAAAAATAAGGAAAGCTATGATAATTTTAGAGATCATTATCCGAAAGAGCTTTTGGGAGAGAATCACTCTTTTTATTCTCATGCAGAGGCAATTCCGGAACCTCAGTTTCCTAAATCAAATACCACTTTTACCTGCGTAATCACTGGAGTTCCGATTCAAACCAAGACAGAAGATCTGATACGTTTTCTCAAAAAGCAGTTACCAACTACAAACTTATTAAGAATCAGAGGTGAAAAGGGACCCCTACCATTGATTAGATTGTTCACCAACACTTGTCAGCACCTTAATAACTAATGGGATAACAATTGGATTTAATAGATATAAAGTAGAAGCTTCACGCTCAAATGCCATGCAGGAGATGTTATAAATATCATGCCACACAGCCGTGTAACAACGCCATAGTTTGCTTTATATGTGGGGATCCGCATTCCAGCCATTATTGCACAATAACTCCAAATTTAAATTACTGCGTTACCTGCCGTTGTGAGGGCCACCGTACAGGCAGTTCTATCTGCCCAAAATGGCCAAAGAAACCTTTTCCGAATCCCCCCATTAAAATCTACCGAGACAATCAAAATTCAATAAAATAAAACAAGAATCTAACCAACTCAGTTCCTGGAGATAACTTAATAAATGAAGAGACTTTACAAAAATCAGATACAATAGTTAATGTCTTGCAAGATCATGCTTCAAGAATGGTGAAATGGGTTATTTCTGTGCTCAGCTTGGTCTTTCCAGAAAAAAAAAACCTCCCCAGCAACTGTCTTCAATTATGAATCCAGCCTCAGAAGAATTACTTCAATGTCATCTCAACATTTTGAAGTCTGTGGAGGACATATATTTGTGGGCAAGGAGGCATTCAAGAGGAAAGTCAAGAACAACTACGATGATCCTGCACCGGAACAAGACTCTGAATCAAACTCACAAACAGAAGAAAACAACTAAATTTGAAGAAAACTAGTTGGATGTTCCACAACATTTAGTATTCTTAAAAAAGGTGTATTTGGGGACCCAGAAACAATTCAACCTCTCAACATTGTAATTCAACAAAGGAGATGTTATTGTCCTACCAAACACCTTCTAACCATAAAAGAATTTTTAGTGATCCTCTGAATATTAAATAATATTTAATTATAACTATTAAGTGGAAATGCATACAGTTTATGCACTTATTCTCATAAAATTACTCATTCCCTTTATAGGCACTGAAACACGTTAAATTTCAACCTACCAGAAATTTAAATTCTATTTAGATTAATTAATAATTAATTATTAATTAACTATTAATTAATTATCGAAAAAATCCACTCTGTTTAGCCATATCATAGGAGTAGTTTACATTAAAGAATATTGTTAAACAAAATTTATCTCAACCTTCTCCTCTAACTAAACAATTAATTAATTAAAGATATCCTGTGCAGTTAACCGAGAAATTAATTAAATTAAACGCAAATAATATTTGCCCACTTCCAGTTCATACGGTTTTGGACACAACTTAAGAGAAAAAAGACTTTTCTGGCTGTTTGCTGGCAAGAGCGTGTGTGTTCTGGTTCAGTTTCTGTTTGTCTTTTCTAACAGAATTATCTAACTCAATCAAATTGAATTACTCTCAGGACGAAAGTGGCCTAGTCGGCCAGAAGTCCAGCCTGGGTGGCCTTGCGGGCCCAGGTAATTTTACTTCCATGCAATGCTGCTCCCAACAAGGACAAATCACTCAGTGTTGTCACCTCACAGGATTTTGCATCTAAACAACCGACCACTGTAACTGCTTCTGCAATCTATGCTGGCCACACCAACAGTAACCAGTCCACCAAGAACACGAAAATATATAATTTTCTTACAGCGTTCCAAGAATTCTTGCCTCACCTGCATGAACTCAATTTCGAAGACACAATGTCCAGACTTCAAGCTGGACTCCCAAAGATACAAGAAGCTAAAGACACTCCCAGTCTAATCATGGCAATTTTACAACTAGCCATAAACATCTATCAAGAGAACATAAAGTAAGCCAGGATTCATCAATACTTCATACAAGTATTCACTTTTTCAAATACAGTTTTAAGAAAATACTTCAATTACATCTGCCATTCCTTCTATGACGTACAACACCTACTGTGATTCAAGTTCATCTTTCACTGGAAGACAACCAACTCTCCTTTCTCCTCTTCTATAACTCATTCCTCTTCTTTCATTATTTACTTTCAATACTTTCTCAGCTCAGGACAATATTAGGGCTGCGACAGTTGCGTCATTCAACTCTACTGTATCCTACTCATCACGCCAACGTTTCATCTTGATTAGAAGGCATGAACTCCCGTCCGAAACTTCGCAGAAACAAAAATCAGTCAATTAACTCGGTAACTTGGTTGTCTATCACTCATTATTAATTTAAGAGGAAGAAGTTTGGGCTTAAAAGTCTGTTTGGTCATCTACATCAGTTAATTGGTCTTGAATATATCCACGATAGAGTGCGCTGATAAAGAAGAAAATGATAATAAGCAGTTAAAGGTTTTTCTTAAAATTAAAGATGCATTGCTTAAGGAATTCATTTTACTAACCATCCGTAGATGTTTAACTTGTATATTTTCTATGTTATGTCTGATAAGTTTGGTATCGGACATGTTATTTGAAAGATCCCGTAAGTTCTAGTTGAAACATTTTGTTAATTAGTTACACAGCTACTTTAAATACATATAGTTAGAGCTTCTTAAATGTTCACATTAATCTTAATTTCTATGTATCTTTTTTAGACAATATACTTGGGAACGTAGTGTAATTTTTTTATGAAAATAAAACCACTGAAAAGGCTAATGTACTAGAGTCCCTCTAAACGAAAGTCGGAGAAGTGCCTACAATTAACTTTATAATCTATCTACCTTCCCCACTCCTTCACTAGCTGCTGCAGCAATAGACTATGTGCCTCAGATGCTGTCAAGGTAATAAACGCAAATTTCGAATACATTTTGCTAGAACAATATTTTTAAATCTTTATCACATGTCATCGTAGAACTTTGCGGTTTTGGCTAATTATTCTTCCCTTTATTTGTGAGACGAAGAAATAAACCTGAAGGTTTTTAACGTTTGAGATAATCATTCTTACATTGTTTATATCTATTCTCCTGATCTAACCAGGAGACCTAAAACAATTATTCATAATTACAGCAAACAACAACATTCTTTCTAATATATACATAGCATCTTTCCCATTTCCACAGTTTTCTTAAGAGGCGTGAAATAACGGTTGATGACATCTTCCCATTTCTCTGTCTTCAGATGATATAATGTAGAGAAATACTTTCACACAAGAACTCCAAATGAGTTATATTGTTCAACAAGAGAATGTTGAATGTAAGGTTTTGTTGATAATTTCGTGACATTTGATAATTTCGTGATTTATTGGATTTAGCTACTCATAGCTATTTTGTTATTCATATTCATTTTTAAAGTAACACAGACATGTTTTATTTTTTATGTACAGACGTATGAAGAATGGTGTCAAGTAGTAGACTCCAGTTTGACACACTGTCGTAACATGAATTAATTCAGAAAGGAAATATAATTATAAGGGATAGCCAAATGAAACTCGGAAGAATTCTTAAAAAAAGAGAAAATGTACTTACATGCCAATACTCTCCACCAATTGCAACATACTTTAGGTTGAATAGTCTTTCTAAGCGTATAAAAATGTATTAATAGCTTACCTGTGTACACTGGAAAGTAAAAACTTTCAGAGACTGGATAATATATTTTTGTGATTCTGGCTACTTCACCATATTCACTAAACTTTGTTTCCATTTTGTATCATTAATCTCGAAAGGTATAATCCACGCCACCACTACTGCTGTCTCCTGAATTTATAATGTCACTGGTAAATTGATTCGTTCAAAGTCAGTACTATAAACTAAGTTTCCACCACAACGCTCTAAAGCTAGATCCATTATATTACGATTTTTACATTTTATATACGTGTATGTATATTCGTAATAGTAGTCAATCCCAAGGAAACGCACTTCCTCTGGTTGTAGTCCTAGGTCTAGTCGAATGGCGTCATGTTAATTTTCAAGTAGAAGCTTCGTAGTTAATATATGCAGGTCTATACGTATTGTGTCAACTCTCGTAATTTGGTTATATAAATTGTCTGCCATATTATTCTATATAACCATATAACCAACCTATCTATCTATCTATCTATCTATCTATCTATCTATCTATCTATCTA
>JAGDQP010021945.1:0-12306 GCA_022664845.1 Lepisma saccharinum | reverse complement strand
TATCTATCTATCTATCTATCTATCTATCTATCTATCTATCTATCTATAAAGATTAGATAGTCCCACTTCACTCACACAAAACAACCCAACAAGCTCGCTCTAACAGAGCTCACCACAGTATGACCGATCGGTACGACCACCAGTCAAGCTCTCAACCACTTAGCCACGGTCGAAGCTTGCAGCGAGTGGTGTCTAAGTAGTATTTCCACTGCACGTGCGCAGATGTCATCCGGGTGTGGATGAATCCTGTTCAGAAAAGTGATAGTTCGCTTTATATACTTAAGAGAATATAAAATAATTGCTGAGCGAAGCAATACGTTGTAATTAGAAACGAAAAACATGTACAAGTTACACCAACTAACTAACGAGTTGGCTTCATCAGATAAGCTTTATGATGGTCGATGTTTTGGGGTACATTCTACTTCTATTAATATAATGAGTACCCTCTTGGGTACAACTTCACTGTACCCATAACACCTTTTTTTTTCAAAACTTCTGCTGTGCCCATTAATTCATAGTTACATGTGATGGATACATTGTGTACCCATAATTCTTGTCGGTACATTCAATTGAATTATGGGTGCAAATGGCATGTGTATATCCACAATTTTTGACGGGGGCTTCTTTGCCTCCCAGTTCTTGAGAGAAAACAGATTAATTGAAACAAACACGATGGTAAAATATGAGTCCCTGTGCCCGTCACTGCCTCTGAAACATAAGGAGTACAGGTACGATTAATAGGTACACTTTTTGCAGTGTAGTGTTTATGTCTTTTCACTAATTAGATTGATTTACTGGTATTTTGAATGTATTGGATTTTCAGCGGATCGACTTTAGCCACTACCCAGATTCGCATATGTGCATTTGCTTGATTACGATGTGTCAGGTTGAATTTAAAACCTAATCAATAATGGAGTTACATCTTAATATACTTACACTTAAGTTGTGGTTAATCTGGAACTTCTTTTGAGTAAAAACTCCTACCTGAATAGATTTTAAAGTATAGCAGTCAGCATCATGACATCATGAAAGTATAGCAGTCAGCCTTAGACATCATGAAAGCTTTTCTGTAGCGAAACGGAAGTTACACGAATAAATTTGTAAAGAAAATATAACGTTATTTTACTTTGTTATGTAAATACTCAAAGTACCATTTATATTTTTTTATCAAATAATACTGTTTGATAAGTCAAAGACATTTCTTTTCTAAATCTGTTCTTAATTGTAATAATGAACTTTTTAACCAATGAAAAATCCAGTTTAGTTTGAGTAGCGACTAGTGGTGCATAAACCTAGCAACCACTGGCGCAATGCGATAGTAAGAGTTGTCTTGATAGTAATGAGAAATTGAAAGGCAGTACCAAAGGAGACGGAGGAGGACACTAAGCATAATGTTAAGTTAGTGAAGGATTGGAACATCAGCTTTGTAAAAGAAAACCTAAATCGCGGAAATGAACTGAATGCTGTTAAGAATATTTATTATATTTTACATACCTTCTTTTACATGTTCCCTCCTTGTAGGGCATAATTCAATATGGCGATCTGCAAGCATTTCTTTACAAGTAACCACTTAATAAACAAATGTTGCATTCTTACGTAACCTTAGAGTGCACTGTACTATTAAGAGTAGCAACGAAATTTACTTTGACTGTGGGGCAGTTTGCTCGTTTATTCTATAATTGTGGAAATTGCAATGAAACCACAAAGCCTCGAAAACAATTCCCTCTGCAAACATTTGTACACATAGTATGCAATTGTAAGCTATAATACTAACTTTTCTTTTCCGACCTAAGAACCATTATTTAGTATTTACTTAGGAAATATAAAGGTTCCAAAACTATATTAAACCTGCATGGAAAGCTTAATGTACAATACAGTACATTTTTAGCGCGAAAAGAACGATCTTTCATTGTTGGTGAGAGATCACACATAAAATTTTCTCCATTACGGAAAAGTAATAATATAAATATTCACAGAAAGTTCTGTCATCTGTGAATACATCTTTAAACTACAAATCGTAGTTATGACTACTGCCAAAATACATCTTAACCGAAGCTTGCACTATGCGTGCTATTTTCTTTTGCATCCCATGATGTTTAGATTTTAGTGTAACTCTTTTCTGCTGTAGTTTAAAGGAAATGACTTAAACTTGAACCTAGAACTAGGGAAATGATTCTTCCTGAAGTACAGTATATCAGAATGTGACCATGATTATTGTCGTATTTCCTGTGCTGTCAGTGAGTTTCTTTGTAGATGGTTCATTCCTAATTTCCTTAGTTAGGACTGTACTGGGTTTCAGAACTCCAACTAGTGCAGTTGACAGTGATAACATCGTATTAAAATTAAATTTGTGCAAAGTCTTCTATATTGTTGAACGTTCATTCATTAAATTTAACATGAACACATCTCAATACCCCACAAATGCGAATTTCGGGTTCAACCACCTCAGCTGTCAACCTCCTTACCATGAATGGACCATGATTGGGATTCACATGTAAGGCAATTTAGATCTTCCAAACATTTCACGGTTGCTTCATACGTCCATACGAATATTGTAGACCCTTTATGGTCTCAAAATCTTAAACCAGTGAGCATATTTGCAGGAATACCCACCAGGTATATTTGACCCCAAAAACAACGAGTGCGTACAAGACCCAGTTTTCATCAAGTTAATTAGCTAATTAACTTATTATTCATTGTTTTTATCGTAACAAATTCGGATTCTTTTATGCGGAAGAAATTATCTGCTAGAGTTAAGTCCTAAGACATGGCAATTATTTTTTTCTTTCGAATGGGGGATAACAGGGCAGATGGAAGATACACGTTGGAAACCTTATGGCATGTACTATCGAGTGGTCCTACCAGATGGTGTATGTGAGTAGAGATGCATGTCTGAGCACGTCCCAAAGTTGAGTAGGTGGGCGACAGTGGTCCGGAAAGGAGGTCACGAATAATGAACAACGTGCAAATGTGAAAGTAGCATTTCTCCGCGGCAGGAATGCACGGGAATACCACACAGAGTTACGGGACGCACTAGGTGCGCGTGCTCTATCCTATCGAACAGTGGCGAGGTGGATAGCGGCTTTCAAACGGGGCTGAGTGTCTGTTGCCGATCTGCCGCGCAGTGGGCGTCCTGTTCTCCGCAAAGCCACTATCCACGCCCCTCCCACCAATTCCCCAACCAAGCGGCAACGACGAAGACAAGAAGCAAGAAGTGTGTGCAGAAGGTAAAACAGAATATCCTAAAACAGTAGTGGTGGTGGAAATGGGACTGAGAAAGCAGAACTATCATTAAGATGGAAGGTGATCAAAACTAATCATTCTTCTTCCTTTTCAGTACAGCAGAAGAAGAGGAAGCTGCTCAAGTTGTGTGTTTGTCCATGTGCTGTATTGTGTTCTCATATCTGTTATGTGTTTTTTGTAATAAAATAAAGTGCAAATAAAGAAATTTAGGGATACCCCCAAGATGTTCTACATATGGAACAAAGGACTACGAGAATTGGTGGAAGCCTATTCCGAAAGTCTTCTCGTACCACCCTTGATCAAGTCACAGACAAGAGAAAAAAGATTCCCGGAGTGCCGGAATCCGGCAATCCCCTAGGGGCAAGTCTGTCCCAAACTAAGGAGGGCGAACAACTGCCTGAGACATGGTCTTCAAAACATGTAATTTAGTTTGTGCAAAGAGAGCAAAGAGATAGGGGTGGAAAGGTGGGTCCTCAAAGTGAAAAAAGTAACCACCTCGCCACTGTTCGATAGGTTAGGACACGCGCATCTAGTGCGTCCCGTAACTCTGTGTGGCATTCCCGTGCATTTCCGCGAAGAAATGCTTCTTTCACATACGCACGTTATTCACTCTTCGTGACCTCCATTCTGGATCACTGTCGCTCACCTACTGAACTTCGGGGCGTGCTCAGACATGCAGCTCTACTCACATACACCATATGGTAGAACCACTCCACAGTACATGCCATAAGGTTTCCAACGTGTATCTTCGATCTGTCCTATTATCCCCCATTCGACAGAAAAAAAATAGTTGTCATGACTTACGACTTAACCATCGTATATCGATCCCCAGGAACCGTTCTTGATCGAATGTCTCGTCACCTGTCGAGAAAGGATGCCTCGCGAGTTGGGAAGAGGCGAGCAAATACTTTGCAGTATGTGATCCTCAGTGGAGATTTCATGCAATGTGATATATTTACTGAAGGAAAGTTAAGCCAGTTATACAGCAACAATGGGTAAACTTCTGTTGGAATAATCGGAATGCATGTTTCCAAATCCTGGTAATAGTAATTCAAAACATCAGATTCTGTGAGTGATAATATCTACAGAAGGTCGATCCTCGTACGTGTGTCCAATTTTCAACTAGCACCAACTTCACTAAAATCCATGGGACCACCATCGGTTGGTCTCAATGTCTCACAGGTATACTTTCAATCATGTGGCGGAAGGTTTCCTGGGGAATGGTAGCATATTCCTTGCGGAGCGCCGAATCAAGATGTATCAATGTGGGTCGGTGTGATCTACCACGAAATCGGCGTTCCGAAATATCTCAGAGATGTTTTATTGGATGCAAATTAGGATTCTGCCTAGGTCAACCCAATTAGTGGGACGTTATTGTCAAAGCACTCCCCAACAACGCCTGCATCATGGACGAGTGTTCGGTCGTGTTGAAGGACACAATGGGAAGGGACTTCGATTGTAGGTTGCCGGAAAGTGCTTAAAATGTCAATGTAACCTTGTGCCGTGTCTT
Source organism: Lepisma saccharinum (assembly GCA_022664845.1). NCBI lineage: Eukaryota > Metazoa > Arthropoda > Insecta > Zygentoma > Lepismatidae > Lepisma > Lepisma saccharinum. The sequence goes on along the minus strand of JAGDQP010021945.1, from coordinate 7,553 downwards.
AACACAGAAAGAAATAAGCCTCTATTCGGGATAACATGACCACACTGTACCCAACCACAACTGGATTTCACACCTGATAGATGCCATTCCATTCGCCTCACCCACATCCTAACATCGGATCGCCACATTTGGAAACCGTGATTCATCACTCCACTCAATGGTTTTCCACTGTTCTATGGTGCAGTTTTGATGCTCCTTACACCACATGATGCTGCATTTAGCTTTTGTCTGTGTGATGTGTGTCTTGTGGGTAGCTGTTCGGTCATGGAAACCAAGTTTTCGCACGTCGCGCCGAACAGCCATGGTGGTTAGAGATCCTGATTCAGTTTTGAATTCCTGTTTGATGGTGTGAATGGATTATTGACGATTACGCTTACGCTGTACGACCATCTTTAACACTACGGTCTCTGGAGGTAACATGGGAGATCGACCTGCATCCTGTTTGGTTGTACACGTCCCTTCCAGTTACCACTTCACTATAACATAAGAAACAGTAGATCTAGGTATATTCAGTAGGGTGATAATCTTACATAGATTTCTTACACAAGTAGCAGCACTCAATCACCTGACAAGGTCGAAAATCCGTGAGTTCCTCATTCCGTCCCAATCTGCTGTCATGCACTGTCTGCTGACTACGAAGATCGCTGACTATGTGTTCCTCGAGGTAGATGGCAGTACATTATGATAAACTCACGTTTCGCAGGGTGTCCCGTTAATTTTGATCACATAAGGTATGTTTGATTTTATTTTTCTCCAGCTAAAGAAACTGCGAGATTGTACTGTTTGTCCACTAGGCTCATTTACTGTTTATCGTTCAAAAATATTATCTCTGTTAAGGAATGAATGTACTTTATGTTGTTACTAAAGAACAAATTGAAGTGAAAGTCAGCAAAATGAGAGAGGTTTTTTTCCCAATGTGATGGTCGTCAACAATGCTTTGTGCAATTTGATTGACGCTGTACTGGAGCTGATTCGTCATTATTCTCATTTCCTTAGCTTTAGTTTTGTTAGGCAAAGCACTTTAATTATTGTCTCTCTCTTTTGGGAATAAACGTGAAGATCCGAGTTTATAATATTTTTTAATCTCATTGTTATTCAGAGGAAGAATGAAATAGGAAGAACTTCCCGCAAGTAACGTCTTTAGTAACAGTTCTGCAGACCACCACTCTGTTAAATTCATCTGGTGTTAGAAGGCAAGGTTGAATTGGGTTAATGAAATATTCGCAGAGGCTCTACTGAAGGATCCGTGGACAGCAATAACAGTTATTTCGTTACGTTAAAGATCACGTTAATCTCGATCTACGATATTCTCCTAGTGCAAAGTCTCCACATGACAAACTCGACGTCAACACAAGTGTGGTCTCAGACAAGTCAATATTTCCTCAGAGGATCAAGTTGCCATGAACAGTTCAGTAAACGGAGGTAAGGAAAACAAAACTAGCATGTGGTAAGCACTAGCATTTGAACTTCGAATCGTACGGGTATCATTACCATATACGCTCGTGTAATGTCCGCGCTCACGTAATGTCTGAACCCGAATTTGGAGGTATTTTTTTATGAATAAAAGTGACCCGCATAATGCCGCACCCTAAAATTCACAGATTTCCTCTACTTGAAAATATAAGTTACGGGCATACAACTAGTGTGTGTGCTGATGCGGTTGGAAATTATTTTAAACAACCACAATGTTTATTGATGTTTATTGAAATGTTTATTGATTTTAAACAACCACAAATTTGGATACACTATCGTAATCTTCACTTGATTTCATTCAATTAGTTACCGATATTACATAGGAGGTCCGAAGTGAAATTTACGTAGAAAATTAGTAACGGGAAAATGATCGGATTTATGGAACGACCGCGTAAAGTCCGCACCCGTATTTTGGCGTAACAAATTTAGTAAAAAAAGTGCAGAGATAACACGAGTGTATACGGTACATAGCACGGTACAACATAATCTTATCTTTATGCTAGTGGTAAAACGACATAAATTGAAGTGTCAGTTAGAAGGCATTGCAAATAACTACTAAGCATCTTTTTCTTCGTTGTGTAAGAACATTGACATTTTTAAGGGTGGATTTCACTGTCAACATCTCGGAACATTTTATTTTGGGGTTTCAGCCAATATAACTATATATTCATAAACAAGCGATGGAAGGTATTGCAGTGAATTAAATAGACTATTCGGAATGTTATGATTCACTTTCTTCTCAGAAACATTAGACACTATTTTTTGTCTTTCCTAACGGGGCAACCACTGAGAATTTTTGCGAAGACAGTGATTTCCGTAATATCCACCAACAAACTACCCAAAAGCTATAAAATACTCCCTTGTAACTAGACTAGATTACATAAAACTCTTCCAAATTCTGTGCTGCTGAATAAATTTTCGGTGGTGTAGTTCCATTGTAGCTTACAGCAACAAGAACACGTTCCCGGGACCACTTTCTTCTACTGTCTGCTGCAAATATTCATTGATGTATACGCTTTGAAGCATCACTAAATTTCACAAACATATAGAAGCAAAATGATCTGAAGTACTTAATCAGATACTGGTGATAATATAAACAGTAATTGCAATTCCAAGTATCACACAATAATTCGCAACATTGCGAAAAGGTGATCCGATAATTTTGCGGCTTCACGTCCCAGTAAAATAATAATAATAATAATAATAATAAGTGTTTCGGATCTGACTATGATTTTACGAATCTTTTACAGGTATCTGCCGATCAATTTGCTCTACCACTTGTGACGTGTGCGTGAACAAACGTCTATTACATTTCGCTAGCATCGACAAAAACTGCAAAGAAGTATAATCTTGTCCGCAATGAGCGATGAGGCGGAACGATGTATCAAAGACTTTTGTTCCATAAATTCAACAGACTGTTTAAGCGTGCGCTCGCTTACGGCAAGCGATGTAACATAGACGTTTGTTCCATGTTTTTTGTAGTGTATTTGCCTTCAGAAATTTCTAAATACCGAGACAATTTGTTGCAATATCCTCAAACGAAGTGCAAACACACATCAGAGACCTTCGTTCCGTAAATAACTCCACTAACCCAAAAATGTCACATAGACGTTTTTTCGCTCATACACCTCACTTGATAAACCAATATATGCTTTCCTATTCACAAACTTCCATACCAAATGCCACATACCAAACATCTACAGAAACTCCTGATATGTGTATAAAGCGATACATCACTGAAATCACACCACTAGAAATAGCGCGATCACTAAACCGACTTACAAAGATTTCATTAATACAATTCACAATAAATACAGTAGTGAGTTCTTAGATTGTCCCATCCCCCTCCAACAAAATTTGAAAACCTGGGGGCCATTAATCTTAATTTTGACGTTTCTCACGACCTTTGGTGACCCCTACCATATGGAGCTTCCGGTCTTGAAGGGACCGACCGTGGGAAACAGTGGCCACCCCCCGACTCTTCCGGTCTGATAACGCATATATGTTGCTTATAGGGGTCGTCAGTCTACACGTAACTATGTCGAAGGCTAGTGCTACTGAAGTTGTTATTACTCCGCCCGCCGAGGAGCCCTGCAAATGCTCTCCGCGCTGGGTGGACGAAGCCTGCATATACTCAATCATTGAGGACTGGTTTCCTGACCATGACATGCTCTGTGAAGGATGTTTTAATAACTGTACTACTGCATGCAATCATATCTGTTTTGAACATCGTGGAGGTTATACATTTCCAAATACCTCAGCTTACGAGATAAATAGACTGAATGAAGAACGTACGAAATTGATACTGAAAGATCCAGGGACTGTACAAACACTCTTTCACTTGTATTTGGAGAAACATCCAGCAGGAGTTACGCTGAAGGAAAACTTTGACTGGGGCATTCGCCATATACTAAGAACGTGTCCCTGGGAAATAGTAACATTACTCCGTGCCAAGGACCGTACTCCCCGTGAAGACCCTGTGGCGTAGTGAATTATGGCTCAGTGTTTGAATTGTAAGGGCGAATATATAGTGGACAAGTGTATTTTGAAAACTATAAGTGCATATTTAAAAGAAAATCCAATTCAATGGAGTGAATGTAATTTACATAGTGTGCATGAGTGTATGTATGTATGGAACACCGGAACAGTAATCGCACAACATGTCGAAACTCATATTAACCACCCTGAGATTTTTCAAGACTATTATGAACATTTTCAGCAACAGGATCATTTTCATATTGGGAAAAACACACTATTTAAAATTGGTCATCAATTCATGAAAGACCCAGGGTGTATTGCTCAGTTAATACCGTTAATTCTTGAGCAACAAAATCCTATTGGTTCTGGTTTACTAAGCACAAGGCAGTACATTCTTGATTTTCAGGGATTCAAACTTTCGGCGAATGAATACATTATGCGTGAATTTTGTCTAGTTGCATGCGATGCAACTCTATTATTTCATTGTATGGTAAAATTACCTTGTGAAAGTTATGATTTACCGGTTGGATATCAGAGACAAGTCGAGTGGTTAACTCGCAATTTGCACGGGTTACACTGGGACACTACGAATGGATATACTATATCCCACATCCGCCATATTGTTTCACAATGTTGTGAAATGGGTTCCGTCTTTTATTGCAAAGGTAGTGAAAAGATTACATTATTACGGAAACTATTCCATGTGGAAAACATTGTGAATGTTGAAGATTAGGGATGTCCTGCGTTAAGTTTCAAACTCAATACTTCTTGTTGTAATTACCACTAGCCAGTGCATGAGTATGCATTTCGCACTGCGTAATTGTATGCAACTACAATTTTGGTTAAAGATACAAGCATCAAAACTGATGGATGGAATATCCACAATTCATTTGTAAAATTGTACTTGCATGATAATAAATCTATATTATAAGGATATGGTGTTTGCTTTTTATTTCATGAAATGAAACCCAAAATAAATTAGATGTAAAAGGTTTTTATTACAGATAAACTACTCTACTACATGGTACATGGAAAAGTTATTTACATTTTTTATTTTTCTCACATAGTTGAGTACCAGATGATAATTTTGTTTTAAGTTGGTTTTATGAAATTTGTTCAATACATTTTGATTACGAACTTTAAAGTAAATGTACACAATACAAAACAGTCCGCATTAGACAGACTGGTCATGCTGGTATTGGACACTATTTACATAATAATATTTACAGTTTCTTTGTAAGAATTTCACAATGGGTCTAGGAGGTGAATTTCCCAGACTATCGAAATAATCGCCGATTCTTTTTTCATTAATATATACGCACACCCAATGACTGCCGCCACTATTGGAAGGACTTAAATTTATTATTAATGCGGCTGGGTGTTTTACTTGCACAGGAAGAGTATCTATGGCATATACACCGCTGAATACCGTTGAACTTAGGCAATCATAAAGAATAGTATCGATGATGTTATGAGTCCACATCTGAGTCGATAATCGGTGTTAGAATATACGTAGGACAACGCTTGGGAAGGATATAACGAGATAAGTCCAAGTATTTTAGGTATTGTCCATACGCTTTAGCTTCCCGCACTGCACATCGATACTTTTCAAACTGATATCGTGGATGTACACACGAAGATACAGGAAAACATAAATCTATATATTTAGGACACTGGAGATCTATGTTAATTACAGGCCGTCCAAGAAGGCGTTGGAGAAAATGTTGGCGTGTTTCTCCGTAGGTACACAACACTGAACTGGCCTGAGTATAAATCATTAATATTGTTTTTAGATCACTATAGGCCAAATCACCATCATCCCAGTGAAGTCCAATGGTATGCGTAGAGATGTAATCGTTGGTATGGCTATCGGTAACTCCGTAAATGGAAATGGGGGTTTGAAGATCCACGACTGCGACGTATTTTGATCGGGATCCACAATGGCAAGCTCTTTAACCACAAGATCCTGCGTCTCGCCATCTCCCTGGTCAAAGGCTGTGAACTGCACAATACTTCTTTTCATGACGTCCCACGAATGACTGAGGTAAATACAATGTTATTGCTACCTTATATAGATGTCATAGATTTGAGGTATTTGGCAAAGGTATGTTTTTAAATAGCATTATCAGTATAAATGTTGCGATCTTTATCGATCTGGATCAGGGAATCGAATTGTGCGTAGACAATACAGGTGATTGAATGTTGAAGTCGATTTGCAAATCCAATTTTCAAATTTACAGGAGAATCTTTAACAACATCCCAAGTACTATCATCAAGCGTATTGGCAGGAGACAGAATAAAAGCATATAATGTATACCCTTGAGGATAATCACATAGGTAATGGTATAACCAGCATTTTGATGGAAAATACCAGTGCCAGAAAACAAGGTGTAATAACTTTGAAGGTACAAACGGTCTGCAAACTTTGGAGTTAATGGAGTGGGTGGATAAAATTTAGAACCAACTTGAACCTGAAGATGATTTAAATCAGTGTTCGAAGTGGAAGGGATTGAGATCATATCGACCATTGAATGCAGTATTTGAGACAAATCCAATGACAAGGCCTTTAGGCACATTACCCAGGAATAAATTATCCAGATTGTATGTTGATACATTTTGAGGAATGGTATGTACACGAGTTTCAACTCGGGTTAATGGTCATTTTGCAGTATCTTTAAGCATGTAGCTATTTAACTGAAGAGCCAAATCAGCTGATATATCCATACGACGGGCATATAGTGTAACATCCTTTAACTCAACCTTAAAGTTTTCATTTTGCCCTGCCATTAGACAGAACGTATCTTTGCTACGATACAATTTTACGCGAAGAGTAACCTTATTAGGGAGAACACGGTCGACCCCTGCAATATCTGTATGCAGGCGTCCAAACATTTGAAAGGGAGCACTGCCACCAACATAAGAAGCACGTTTTTGAAATACGGTGTTTGCATCGCCTAAAGTATTGAATTGACCGGCAGTATCCTTATACCATAATGCACTGGTTAAATGTGTGGATGTAGCATCCTCGGAATAATTGAGAATGGTTTCGATATATGCACGATAAGGGTATGTACCATTAGAAGATGAAATCAACTTGTCATTTAAGGCAATATCTACTTGACTGAATAGCGAATGGAGGAAATTATTAACGGGTCCGACAATATCGGCTGCAACGGGTGGAGGTCCTGCCGCTGCTACATGAAGATTGGTACCATCACCACGGAGAATTCTACATTTAACGTAAAGGTAGAGGTATGCCGGATGAATATATTCTGCAGTGTCTCCGGGAATAACAAATTCAATAGGTCCTTCTGATGTTAATGTGGAAATAGGCCGATACTCGACCATGCGTGAGCATTAAATGGCTGTTTGTGTCATGGGTACAGATACCAAATCAAATTCATTGGTACAGCACTCTTTACTGCCGGGTGTAAGGAACGACATGATGATTAACTAAAGATATCGCGTGTTTTGGTACGACGTCTTTTGCCTATTTTTCGAGGTGGACCAACACGACCAGGAGCTCTTCGCTTACGTGCCCGTCTGCTACCACTTCCAGTAAGCAACTGAGTCATTTTATTTGCGGCTTTTGTCTTTAAAGC
>JAGDQP010021944.1:1815-30364 GCA_022664845.1 Lepisma saccharinum | reverse complement strand
GTGAAAGCAGAACTTAAATATTCTACATCCGAGAGGCATAAAATGAGTAAAACAATTCCCGTGTAAATCAATGGAAGGTGCGTACCAAGATGGCGGGGGTGATCTACAGCGTTAATACCTTTTAACGTATTTTGTAACAGAATGTTTGGCATATTTCTAAATTCCGAATGCATTATACAAGAAATGTAGTTAAAAGTTTTATCATCTAATCTGCTGTGAGAAAGAGTGCACGTACTGGACTTTCAAGTACATTTTTAAACTGTAAAGCTAATATGTCAATATCACGAGATCCCTTGAACTTCTGCGTCTATTTACCAGCTTCTTTCGTGTGATTTTTATAGCAGATGCTAACTTTTCGAAGATCTTGAGATGGACTCTGCCTACGAGGGGAGATCATTATATTATGACGTTGGCTAAAAGAATGGTTTAGAAATGACGAAAATTACAATTATCGAATTACTAAGGGAAGTTGAAGCAGTTTTGAATTAGAATACTTATGAAAAGTTGCAAGAGAGGATATATCAACAACTGAAGTTTCTGTCCTACATTTTGTACTTCTGAGGAAGTGTAATGACAGAATATCACTTCTTTTTTTACTTTTTGCCTGCTTTGTAGGTTATAATGGTAGGAATTACCAGATTGAACCTTACTTTCATATATTTAGTGCTTGCATGATATAGATACCTCTTTCTCGGCAGACACCTGTCTCGTCCCGCGCGCAACATTGGGTCCCGCGAAACTGTAGTTATGCCACTGATCTGTGCTGAACCAATAACACTACACTCTATGTGTAGTCATCCCTGAACCGTTGCTCTGTGATGAATTAACACAGCATTTTATGCTATTTATAGATAAGTTTTGGGTTAAGGCACCAAGCCAGAGACTCGAAGGTCCCGGGTACGAATCCCGGATGGGGCGTGGATTAGAAACTTAACATCTAATAGACTCGAGATGGATCGAAGTCCTTAGTTATTCAAAATGGACCAAAAATGCAAAATTTACAACAACAAAATATAGATAGATAGATAGCTTTAGCTTTAATATAAATGAGTTAAAATAAGCGGAATAGGGAAAGTGAAAACTGGAGACGGGCGGAATTTTATGAGCTGTAAGGAGTTACAAGGAAACCTAACTTTGCCATTGTTGGTAACAGTCATGAATTTCTCCAGTTTTAACAGTTAGAGAACATGATACACTCCTACTTGCGTTATAACTCGCGAACTACAACATGTTTTAACTTAAACTTTTTGCAACGTACGCACTCTATATGATCTAACCATGTAGACCGTACTATTCTCAGACTCACATCCTAGCACGAATACTGCACGAAGACAGCACGCAGTCCTATTTAATGAATAGACTATCCTGCAAATGTTGATGGTATTAAGAAAAAGATATCTTAAAAGTTGCCATAGCAACAATATCAAGCTGATCATGTTATGTCATCACACTCAATCACCACATATAAATCAATGGAAATCAAACAAGACACTTGGGTAATGAAAATGTGTTGATATTGGGTAGGCAGTGTTGCCAACGCATTAAAAGATTTTATCTCAACCGTGATGATGTCGAATTACAACTTGTTTATTGTAATTTCAACATTTTAGTAATCGACACTGAGTCTTAGATTGCTTTGTATATGAAAAAATAAATAAATCAAAAGGCCGAGTTGAATCAAAAGAGGTATATGAAGCAGTTCTAGATGAAGGACTTCGAAAGCTCCAATGTATTGTAAATTATTTAAATCAGGAACTAACGGGTGTTTCATGAACAGCCGAATCGGAAAACTTATTTGCCGTCGGTCTTCTGTAAAGCTACGTTGACATTCGAATAATCTACGAGCGCGTGTGGCAACAGAAGTTACCCAATAGCAACAGACGTACTATCAAATTTACGTGCCGCTAGTGAGAGCAGCAACAGGAGTTATCCAATAACAATAGACGTACTATCAAATTTACGTGCCGCTAGTGAGAGCAGCAACAGGAGTTATCCAATAACAACAGACGTACTATCAAATTTACGTGCCGCTAGTGAGAGCGGCAACAGGAGTTATCCAATAGCAACAGCCGTACTATTGGTAACTTTCGTTGCCGCGCGCACTAGCTGCTCGTTAATGACAACGTAGCTTAAAGGAGAACTCACAACTTGTCACTAAGTCAATTACTGCCTTATCCGCCGAGAAGACAGCTATTTAAATGTCCTCAGTGCGAGAAACACGATGTATAGTTCTATATTACTTTATATTCACAGTAACTATAAATACAATATTACTACTGTTTCCTTATCTCCCTCAATGCACAAAATCACTTAATTTTTGCAATAAACATAGCAACGCTTCATTTTTAAATCACAATCTTTAGTAGGTTATAGAAAGTAACTTCCCAACGTTGTAGGACAATTCCGTACAAGTTAGAATTTGAATTAATTTTACGGCCTTTAGGCATCTTATGCTCAGGTCAGGATAAGGTAGAGGAGAGGTAGACGACCAGGGCCTATTTTGTAGATGCCATACCAGCATTTGTCTGGTATAACTGAGGGGAAAATCTGGGAAAACCTCAGTCATGATGGTCGGCCGCTGGGATCGATCCCAGGATCTCCCGAATGCTAAGGAAACGCTAAGCCACGGCCGCTCAGTAATTTTGTACAAGTAAATCACCTGATAATGCTTATTATTTACAATTGAACCATGTTATTTACTGTAGAAAATGTTATATGTATGCAAGGAAAACGCGTATTGCAATATAATTATTTATGAGTTCTTTAAACACAAATCAAATGTTACCCATACTGTACTAATGACATAGAGAAGATTTTAATCATTTCCACCATCAGCCACGTATCTAAAGGTTGGTTATGGGAGGATTCAGGGGCTTTTGGAGTGGTCATCCTCGTCTGAATATAAACTGAGTATTAAATATATATAATTATGCATAAAATTCTAAATTCGGAGGGGTTTCGGACCCCATGGACCAATCCTTTAAACACGTCCGTGCCCACTTTTAGGAACTATTGTAAATAATTTGAATATGAGCGTTATCTGTAGTAATTATAATAACTTTTCTCTTTCAAAACTGGTTTAAAACCAAGTCTAAAAAATACGAAAATTGACCGTACTTTCTATTTAATTAAAATTATGGAACTGAGCCCCCTTTTTTATAAGAATATTTTCTCTACATTATTGCGTTCTAAATTCCAATAAATCTCTGTATCCGTTTGTTAGATTTCAATTCTTTGTTTCAATTTTGAATATTTTGTAGTTTCGGACTTATTGCTAAAATATTAATTTTGCCAAATGGATTTGTATAATTATTTTATTTCACACCTTGGATAATTTTCATCGTCGATAATTAGCACGTTAACAGACATTGAAAATCCTTACAGAGTTAACCTAATAACAGTCGACAACACTTTGCGGGTAAAGCAAGCAATGGTCCCAAAATAGTGCCTTGTGGAACTCCCCATGGAGTCTGCACACTTTAAGACAGTAATATAAAATGTCACAGTGATGGAAGGTTCCACAATATGCTGATCACGAACGTACTGGTACCAGTTTGCTTACCACCTACATGTTATCAATTGTTATTATGTGATATCTGTTTCTGTTCCGTGTGAGTTGAATATTTCCTTCTGGATGGAGCATTTTCAAACCACTTAGGCCTAATGTATTAATTATCGATATTATCTAAATCCCAAGCAGATAGCAATAAATTGACCGATGGGCAGCGATTAGTAGTGGGGCACGTGTCGGTCTTCGGTTGCGATACTCCATGGAGACCAAACTGCGCTGCACTGACCTCTGAGACACGTTCCTGGGACGTTCTGCATTAATTCCTGCTGTCAGATCACGCAGTATTGCTTGTCCGTTTTCCCGGACAAATCAGCCCAGACATCACCGGTCGCGGTCATTCAGCACCCGTGGGCGGCCACTGCGTTGTCCCTGATGGATCGTAATGCCTCTAATGCGGTACTCACGGTCCACCCTTTACACTGTGGAGCGAATAAAGTTCAATGTCCGGACGACTTCCGAAATTGCATGCCCCATTCTTCTAGCACCAACTATCATCCCGCGCTTAAACGCCGATAATTCTCGTCAGGTTGTCATCACCACGGTAAACGACGTTTATTGCACTCACAGAAGTTCAACTGACCACGGACACTGCAACAGCTTCGCGTCATTCGACCATTTCTCGGCGATGTTACCGCGCCTTCAACTAGTTCACTCTCGCTATCCCATGACTTTTGGCACTTCAGTGTATAGAGGTTGCCTGCAGTGAATTAACTCAATGAACACGAAAAGAAAATCTTCATAAACAAATCTATTGCTTAAAAATTAAGTTACGTTTAGGTTATTCCGGAAACATCTTTAAATACCAAATTCTGGTTTTATATATTTTTTTAATATCATTCTTCTGAAACTATAATTCCCAATAACATTTTTTCCCAAAAGAAAAATACTACAAAATTGCGATGGGGAAATAGAAAAATATTTTTTATATTAAAATAGAAAAATATGGTCAGGGACAAGATATTCCAGAAAGGAAAACTTTGAAAAGCTGGAGAGGTGGTTTGTATTTTCCATCTATTCAACTACTCCAAAGTTCTTAATGAAGCATCAGGTGTCGCCCTGAGGTTATGAAAAAGACAGAAGTCAGAAGGGACTGGCACAGAAATTAAGGGGGAGTGAGCGTTATGTGTTGTAGAAGGGGAAAGTTATTTATTCGCAGTTAATGAGGTTTACCTGAGTTTTCCTCTATGTTAATCAACAGTAGTTCCTTTGAGACAGACGAGCCACAATTATACTGTAAGGCAGGATGTCCCAGAAGTCCGGCTTCATTCCAGATTACTCTAAAATTAATTATCATATTAGAATATGAATTTCACTAACTTACGACATTTAAATGGGCGATCGCCAGGAATAGCTAGTCTTGAGATCGGGCACCTAAGGTGGCTCAAAGCTCCCTCAACGTATTTTTAAAGGGGAAGAGTGATCAATTGAAGATACTGTTAAAACGCGTATGGTATCCATAATCATCAACAGCATTCTGTCAAAAGCTGCAGGTTCTTAAGGGTACGCTAAACCCTCTCCATTCATTTGGAAATTTCCTCTTCATCTTCTTTAATACTGTCAAAAAATTGCATGTCTTCTTGCTTTTCCTTTTCATCTTAATTTCATATTTGGGTAAACAACGTCCAAAAAGAGATTTTTTTTCTTGTTCCAGTTATTGTTTGTCCCTCGCTTATTCTCTTCAGCACTTTCTCATTACATATCTTCTCTGTCTGATCTTTCCCAGTCTTCTCCATATACACATTTCGAAGGCTTTCAATGTTCTTTGATCAGTCTTTCATAGAGTTCATGTTTCGGCTATATACAACATTTATGTCCCTGACCGCTACCTTCCTCATCCTCTTCCCTACCTTACCTGGCCTGAGTCAAAGATACCTCAAGCCCATAAATAAATTCAACATATATATTATATATAATTCAGAGCCACATTCAATCCTCTACTGGATGAAACTTCTCCCGGAGGGAGGAGTTGGTCTACTGACCAGTGACCAGATGTTGAATTGTTATTAAAGTCCTAAACGAGCTGGTAAGCTTCTAAGGATGAGACCTACAGTTTAACGTGGTCTTCGAACCACTTGTTTCCCCCACGGGAATCGAATCCGGGATCCCTTGATTACAAGACAGCGAGCGTTACTAAGTGACCAGACGTGTTGAGAGAGGAGAGCCGAAGTTCTCGACTGTGATCGCCTCTTTTATTCACAGTAGCTCCCAATTACATCACGTCTGGGTGGGCACTGTTCCAGACTTTGGAAGCATTTCTTTGGCTGATCCGGGAATCGAACCCGGGACCCTACGATCAGCAGTCAGCTATGGTAACCACTAGACCAGCGGGGCGGTTATATACAACATTTATAGTCAACGTACTGTATATATATGGGGGGTTCTGTGTTATGTGCATATGTGAGTGCATATGTGTTATGTGAATACGTGTGGGAGCTGCTTCTATCTGTCTTTTCATCGCACTTGTCAGATTCTTATTTTTGTGCTCTAGGTTAATTGAGGTTTTCACCACTTCCATACAATAGTAAGAGAAGGATGTCGCTGACATCGTGAGCCCATCAGCGAGTGTCGAATAAACTTCCGCAGGATATGACTGTTTGAAAACAATTCCAGGTATGTCTAGAGTTCGAAGAAATGTTCTGTTGTATAAGACTCACAATAACAATGGGAATAACACATTAGTGTATCTGCCTATCGTTATACACAGAATCTATGTGATATTTTATTTATGTAGCATTTATAAGAAACGTTATATATGTGTTTATGTTGCATACACGGAATTTGAAGACCTGAAGCATTAAGTTACATTTTAGCTTCAGAACTTATCTTGTCACGGAAATATTGACGTTCCGTTCTGTAAATCGCAATTTTTTTTTTTTTTTAAAAAAAAGCTTGTCATTACATCTTCAGCTGAAACAGACTTGTTTACAGTTTTATTTAAAGAATTTACATTTTATGTCATGGACAAGCATCTGAACTCCCCGCAGATCAGTCTCACCCGTCATGGGCTTCTGATTAGCACTGAGGAGGCTCGGAGGTTCAAGTCCTCTTCCAGACAAACGAACATGTTTTTTTTTAGAATGTCCTCAGTTTCATCTGGGAAAAGAAGTCCTAATCTCTACCTTTCCTTTCCTTGCCGCGGAAGAATGCTCGCGTAGAAATGTCATCCTTCAAATATACGACTGGCTTAGACCATAGGTTCCTGTCTGGTTCATAAATGTAAGTTAAGTTAGAAAAGTAAGTCATTGAGATGAGGTCTCTCGGCAAACCTTCTTGCAATGTAAATAGAAGGCAAAAAACAAATTATTTTCTTATGTAACAGAATCCTTGCTTTTTTCTTACAAGGGAAGTGTTTCGGTTCGAACATTTTTTTTTACAAGACTTCGTAAATATATTCGTATCCCAATGCTGATAATGTCTGCAAAGTAATTCGACCGTGTAAATTACACGGTCGAATTACTTTGAAGGCACAAGGTAGTCTTATAAAAAAAAAACTAATGTTCGAACCGAAACACTGTCCTCGTTAGTGTATACAGTGAAATTACAAACAAGGGGCGAAAAATGCTACATCAGTTGTGCTTGGCAAATCTTTAAGAAACAGTTTGTCAGAAAATATAAAAACAGGGATCCAGTCACAGAAAGGAATAAGCCAAACAATCACTAAAGGCGTGATTCCGATTTGGTTGCATTAACCTGACACCTATTTGCAATCTGATGTATCACACTGTTTGATGTCTGATAGAATCTCCAGAAGCAATCCGAGAACGGACAGTGATACATCATATTGCAAACAGATGTCATGTGTACAGAACTAAACATCAAGCACCTCTTTATTCACTATGTGGCTTATCCCCTTTCGTAAATAGACCCTTCTATTTTCTAGAATAACTGTTTAATTAACATTTGAGATTAGATTCTTAAAAGATTCTAAATCTGTAGTATAACTTTTCCATATCATAGGACACAATGCAAAAAGAATATGTTCAGTGTTGTTAATATTAGTTCAAGTTTATCTCTAGGAATCATTGCTTGATTAAACTGTTAATAATATTCTTAAATAAGCTAGTGAGCTTCTAATGACGGAGACTACAGTCACTGTTGCCAGATAGAGGGAAATTTGGGCCAGAAGGAAGGTAAAATTAATAAAAATCGGGAAATTTTGTTGAATATTTTTGGCACTTTTTGTTTTAATTTGTAGTATTTTTTAAATAAACTTAGAATCCGGGAAACTTTTCCAAAAATCGGGAAATTTTCCAGCATTTTATGGGAAATATTGCGACGGGAACCTGACAACACTGGCTACAACTTTTAGTAAAGAGCGCTACGAACCACTGCGTTCAGAGGACCCCGACGGAAATTGAACTCATGACCATGCGTTCAGAAAGCGACGCGCTAACCACTAGACCACTCTGAGGTCTCTATTTCTCGAAAATGAAACAAATATAGATTAAACTATCTTTTTCTTTAAGAAATGAGAGGAAATTTATGATTTTGTGATACAGATGTTATAAAAAGCATGAAAATGAACATTAGTAGGCATATTTAAGTATAAAAATAGACCACAATTGGCCAAACAAATAGATCAAACGCTTCTCCCTCCCCCCACAAGAAAAAAATAATCACAGCCTTTTACAACAGCTTAAACATTAGAGACTATACCGTTTACCTAACATCATAGTAGTAGTTATAAAAATTTGAAAATGACACGCGTTTTTTTTTGGACATTTGAATCGCAACAGCCCAATACATCATGATTGTATATTTATTTCTTTTTCTCTCTCTCTCTTGCTGCTATCTCTTCCTCCCCTCCTTTTCTCTTTCACACGTTCCATCATCCTCTTCTTCCGAGCCGTGACTTGAATATCAACATGGTATCTCTGTCCTCCTAGCTTATCTTATGTCAATCTAGAAACAATTTAATTTCCAGATTTTTTTTTTCACTCCAGTCAACTCCAATGGAATTATGGGAAATGTAAACAAATGACGTGGCGCTTAGTGCCAATTACATGTCATCCATCTCCCACTTTGTTCAGCATATAATTCTGTGATAATACTTGGATGGTTTTAACTCGTTATTGATGTAAGCTAAAATCATAAATCTTCCCTCCCCCCAGTAATTCAAAGAATGAATTTGTTGAAAATTTGAATAGTTACATAGAGATACACCAGCTATGTAAATATGTGTATATGAGATTTACATCCGTGACACGGATTGGCTAAATGTCATGACTGAAAAGATATGTTTATAAAAAAAAAAAAAGATGTATTTTTTTTCTGTGAGCTGTGTTTCTCGTGACTTAATCCCACTAATTATACAGGTAAATATATTGTATTATTGTCACAACTACCATGAAACCTACATGAACTTTCATACACATGTGTGAGATGGAAAAAAGATAAATATACTGTTGAAGAGAGGCCACGGAAAATAAATAATACATGAGCACCCTCTCGTGTTTAATTTTTGTATTACAGTTACATATGAAGCAAGATACTCTTAATATTAATCCTATGATTTAGTGTACGTTTCTTAGGTGGTCTGGCATTCTATTAATCATATCTGACCAGCTTTGTTGCATATAAACATTTCTCAGTGTGTTGTTCTTTAGATAATTAAAAAAAATGTGAATACTGAATAGAAAAAAAATGTTTCTCCAATATCATGCCAGACAAAAGTTATATACAAACAGTGCAGTACAGCAGCTACTTACCACTACTACATCTATTACTACTTCTACAACTTTTCTACACTACCCCTTCTAGTAGTACTACTACTACTATCACAACAACAGCTACCACGTACTACTGCTAATACTACTATTAATTCTGCTTTTAGTACTCCGATTTCTACTATTTTAAGATGTTTTGACTTCAATCATTATGCTAAATTTGATTGCATCGGTTCAGCCGTTAGCACAAAATTCGTAAATGTGTTTTCATAATTGTACATAAAATCATGGCTGTTCCTAGCAGTTTAGAACATGGAGTACACAAAACCTCAGATTGCGAACTCGCGCGTGGTTTGAATTCCAAATAGAACAAAAAAGTACCCAGACTGTATCTTCACCAAATTGCCAATGACCATGTAAAATGGAGTTGGCTGAATTCAAATATGAAACCAGTTTCTCTCTACATGATTTCGCCTAAGGGTTAGCATGTGTTAGGAGACTGAGTGCATATAGTGGATAAATACCATAAAATTAGGTTGTATGATCATCATATTGAAATCAGTAAGTTAAATCAAGATCACTGAACCCAACAATATCTACTTTCCTTTAGGAGCTAGTGTCCATTGAGTGAGTTGGATGTGCAAAAATATAAGCCTAGACCCTAAATCTGAAGTCAGTTTCATCTGAGGCGCTAGGATGGTACAGACGGACAAACGGACGATACAAAACCTAAAAGAGAACAAAACAAATTTGTTCTCGCTAGAAAATGACTCCTGGAATGACATAGAATTGAAGCTATGTCTTCTACTTCCCAGGTGAGTACACCATCACTGAGCTATCAACGAGCGTGTGATTTGTTTGCATTTCTTTCAAATTCAGTCAGTAAAAAGAAAATTCAGACGAACATAAACTGCGAGTGTTTGAAAATAAACTTTTCAGAAAGATATTCGGGGTGAGATGTCCGGTACGATGGCTAAGATGAGCAGGCCATGTAGCTCGATAGGGGAAAAAGCGAAGATTACGTTCCATCGTAGTTGGAAAGTTGTAGGGGAAAGAGGCGGTTCGGAAGACAAGACATCGATGTGCGGACAATATTAGAAAGGATTTTTGACAGATAATGGAAACAGGCTTGATCTTGAACAGGATACAATCCAGTGGCGATGAATTTGCGAGTTCTGTGCACCATGAGGTTGGTTACAATAGTTGGCGACCAGCAACATTGTTACTTTATTTCTAGGCTACGAATCCCGCTTCTTGATTCATTGCAACAAAAGTGCACAAAAACTGTTCAAATAATGAACCGGAAGTGACTAAGGATCGTATAACATAAGCTATTGAAATATATCGGATCTGCACCAGTTTAGAGAAGTTCCAGTGCTATAACTTAGCGTGTCTGCATAAGGGTTATGTAATTTATGTGTTAGCCATCATATCTGGAAACTATTCACATTCGTTTGTTCACACCTGCCGTTGTGTTACCGATCTTGAGTATGTCAAACTTGATCAAAGGCACCTTGTATTCAACTGTAAATCAAAGTATATATATTACACCTCAAACTCGGTCAAGTTATGTACCTTTACCTGTTACGGGGCTTTATACAAGTTAGTATATATAAATCAGGGATTCTGCCAGCATTTTTCTTTCCGGGAAGGGCCGGTTGGAAACCGAAAATTGGAGGAGTGTAAGTAAAGTTGGCAATGATTTCATTGATTTTAACCAGAAAAGCATTTAAAGTTGGGGCAATTATTTTCCAATCGGTAAGGAAAACTGGTTTAGTGTTGCCAGTGTGCCAAACATTTTCGGAGCTAGAAAATATTTCTTCCCACCCTTTCGATGAATGTGAGTATACAAAGAGTCAAGAAAAATTTGAATAAAAAACATAAAAAATTAATGAATATTATCAGCCATTCATAACACATTCCCCTCCTAATTGCATAATTTATATTCAGGACGGGGGAAAAGAAGTGCGTGATACAATTTTTACATTATAAAACAAAGCAATGTGCGTGGGTGAATGAAGCAAACGGGTTCTGAGCAGTATGAGTGCGAGTGGTTACTGCATGATAGCATATCTTCTGTCAAGGAACATACGTTTCCCCTCTCTTGTGATATTGCCGTAAGACCTTATAGCAACGTTTTGTCACGGAATTCTCTTTGATGTGCAAATCTCGCCTGCAAACCTCGCCGTGTAAATGATTACTCAGGGGCTATTAAATACAGTGCTTAGTATGTGTGTGTGTGTTTGTATCGGAGAGAGTAATGTGTATATGCCTTTGGGCTGTAAAAGAGGTCTTTATATTTAGCGGGGAACTAACAACCAATGACATAATTGGTATTACGAAGACATTTGTCTGACGTCTCTAAAGGAAAAATAATTATAAAAAAAAAAAGTAACGACGAAACGCTAAATAAGCTACGAGTGTAGGAGGGCCTTTATTTATATTCAGGTTAAACGAAGATTAATGAAAATGGAAGCCTGACATGAGGACGGGTCAACCACGTGTGCTACTCAGCACGGATAGTATTGATGTGACGTTGTTGGAGAATAGGGAAGGTTCCACCAAAGTACCTGGATGGAACTAATCCGTTCGTTTGAGGACTGAGATTGTGGATTAGGCAGATTTTCTCTTTTTTAGCAGTGTGGAAACTAGCTCTAGCACGTGTATTTTTTTTCTGAATATTTTGTATTTTCTTGGTACAGGATGTCAGAAAAGTTACACTATACTGAATAGTCAATATACGACTAGTAGTAAAGCATAGTAAATTGTTCATCCGTATGGCGACACTTGCTACTTTGTAATTAAGGGGTCCCGAGTGCTATACCTGACAAGGAGTTAAAATCCCAGTCTGAATTCTAGATCACGTCTTTGTGGCGTCATCTAATTAATGGCAATGGGAAGACACCATTGGTTCACCAAGAATGGGCCTGCCAGAGTTCTCACAATATCCTACAGCTGATAGCTTATATATTAAACATTGAACGTTTAGAGTTAATTTTAGAATAAAGTATTTGCAATAATGTATAAAAATGTCAATGTGCATTGTACAGTCACGGAAAAAGATATTGCGCGAACGTAGTCTTTAATTTTTTATTTAACTTATATTTATTTGCTAGACTGGCAGCTACACTTAAGCCGTGATATGGCTGAGGAGCGGCATGTGGCAGGCTTAGCCTGCAATGTACTTATCTAGCCCATAAATATAAGTTATATAGAAACTAAATGCTATGTACACAGAATATCTTTTTCCGTGACTGTACTACTGTTAAATAGATTGAATCGCAACTTAAGCTATTCAATTAACATAATGTTATCCTCTGAGCAGAAACTAACCTTAAGTAGGGGTAGTATATAAAATTAAGCCCTTTATTCATGTGAAACATCTACGAATTTGTTATATCAGCCTGAGCAGGTTCTTTAACCAGGAAACGATGTAACAATATTCCTTCTATTGTAACAAAAAAAAAAAAAAGTTCTTAAGGAATCATATATTCGAAAAGCAATTCAATTGTTGAAATAACTTTTGCTCACATCACTTTCTTGTTGAACTCGCACATCTTTGGAAGACAAAAGCGAATCGTTCTCTTACAAGGAAGAATATTAGGTATAGAATCATTTACCTAACATCGCAGTGCTACATTTATTACGTAGTTCTGAGCTTGTCTTGACGATTTTAGGTAAATGTAGTAAGTCCATCCCTTCTATATGTGGTGATTGCTTGACTTGATGTGTTACGTATGTGATTTTATAGGACACAACTGTCGCAGCTGTAGACTGAGTTGAAAGTTGTTGGGAGTTTAAGGAGAAGGAGGAATGCGGACAGTCTGCCTGGGTGGATTTGCTGTCCTGATGTTATGAAGCGAGGCGTGCTGTGAATTTCTCATGCGGTGCCAAAAGGAGTTGGTGATTTTTTTTATATGAAGTTAGTTAAGTACGAAAGTGAAATATCTTCATGAAACTGTAAGATTCGTGTGTCCCTTGAGTGGCCAGTGATTATCCGAGCAACTCTATTTTGTACTCTTTTTTGAAGCATCTGGAGGTGAGTCGGTGCAGCATGTTGTCATGCTGGAACAGCATATGGCAAAAGTGATCGGTCCATCATATAGTATATGTGTAGTCTAGTTTCTATGGAAATGACGTGGGTGTGGTGTAGCGGATAGAGTGCAAGTACACGTGAAGTGGCACTTTTTGCAATATACTGAATGTGTTGCTGAAAGGTGAGTTTGCAGTCTAAATCAACGCCTAAATATCTTGCATGAGGAGAGTAAGTGAGTTGGTCCTTAAACAAAAAGAACTGTTGCCGCTGAATTGGTCGTCGCCTGATAAAATGAACTACACAGGTTCTCAGTATTCATTTTCATTCTCCATTTAGTATCCCATTTCTCCAGGAGGTCAAGCTGTATTCGAGTGAGGAGATGAGCATATCGTATGTTACGGTCAGATGCAAAAATAGTCGTGTCATCCGCAAATGTGGCGATTTGGGTGGTCGGAATATCTGTAGTATAGAGATTAAAAAGTAGAGGACCGAGGACAGAGCCCTGTGGTACGCTGGCAGAAATATCTCTATGGTCTGAAGATGAACCATTGTAGTACATAAAGAATTTTCGAACCGAGAGGTAAGATTTGATGATCCTGATGAGGAAAGTTGTATCAATTTGTATATGATTCTTTGGTGCCAAACCTGATCAAAGGCTTTTGATGAATCAAGGAAAATGCCAAAACTGTGAGCTTTGGAGTTAAATGTAATGTAATATATTCAATGATTCGAACCAATTGTGTCACTGTATCAAAGCCTATTCTGAAGTCGAATTGATGTGGTGAATAGAGGTCGTTTGAATCAACATGTGTTAGAAGTCACTGATGCAGAATGAGCTCAACAACTTTGCTTAAAGTTGACAAAAGACTGATTGGTCGATGACTTATGGGAAATTTGTGATCCCTTCTTGTTTTTGGAAATCATTTTTACTTTAGCTATTTTCCAAACAGACGGGAAATGACTATGAATTCGCAGTGTATTAAATAATCGGGTAATCTGAACGTGGAACAATTTTTAAAGCGGCTGTGGAGATCTTATCCGGTTCTGAAGTCCTACGATCCCTGAGGTGTCGAGTAAAGTTTTGAACTTCTCTCGGCGTGCGGAGATTAGCAGGTTCAAACGGATCATCTAAAGTGGTGTTGCGAAGATATCGATTGACAAGCTGAATGGTTGCGTCATCATACGGTTCAGGGTTGAGATTGAATTGTGATTCAAGTTGTTCAGAAAAGAATTGGCTTTTGTCTTCAGGTTGGAATACAAATCCACGAGGACTGTGAAGAGGGTGAGATGAAGTTGATTTGCGAGGATCTGAAAATGATCCAGCCAGATCCCAAAATTCATTGTTGGGTTTGTCAAGTTGCCTTAGTGTATTATCCCATTGCTGAATTTGAGTTCTGCGTAGTCTCAATTTTATTCTGTTATAAAATTTATTCCGAATTATTTTGCAACGGTAATCACGAGTAGTTTGTCACTTCTTCCGTGCCCAACGTTTGAGTGAAATCAGCAAATGAGTGCGAAGGTGGTCTGGAGTGAGAGTATTGCTACTAATGAGTGGAGAATTGATGGAACAAGTTTATCTGCTATGATCTCCCCTCAGCCATCGCCTTCTCCCATGATGTCACAATGCGCATGCGCACCTCCTACCAATTGGGATTCGCTTTTGTTTTTTAGTGCTGGAGATATTTGATCGTTGTCCTGGAGATATTTGATGCGTGTCCTGGAGATATTTGATCGATGTCCTGGAGATATTTGATCGTTGTCCTGGAGATATTTGATCGTTGTCCTGGAGATATTTGATGCGTGTCCTGGAGATATTTGATCGGTGTCCTGGAGATATTTGATCGGTGTCCTGGAGATATTTGATGCGTGTCCTGGAGATATTTGATGCGTGTCCTGGAGATATTTGATCGGTGTCCTGGAGATATTTGATCGGTGTCCTGGAGATATTTGATCGGTGTCCTGGAGATATTTGATCAATGTCCTGGAGATAATTGACGGAATTTGCCAGGCAGACTGAATGTTCGCAGTAATCAATTTACAGCATAATCAATTCCTTGTAAATTAGAGATGTGAAGTTGAGTATCAGTTGTTTCAATTAGTATGCGTCAGAATTTGTCCCAATCTACAGTAAACACAGGTGGTAATGATGGTGGTGTAGGATGGTTAAGCCGATGAATATTAAGGCGAACTGGAATATGATCTAAACAAGAGCATGGACTGTAAATGGTCCGTCTGTAATATGAATTCCTTTCATTAGTGCTATGTCCAGTATGTCAGGCCTACAACCATTTATTTTTTTTTAAAAAAAAAACAAAAAACAAGTTGGATCGCGAATGGCTATAGGAGTTAGATCTAAGTTGTTTAAATCTCGAAATAAAACTTGCTTGATTTGAAATCCGAGAAATCCAAAATGGATGTTTAGAATTTAGATCACCCGCTATAATGACTCGATTACCAAGGCGACTTGGCTTGCGTAGATCTTCGGCCTGTAATGGTATTCCTGGTTGTTTTTATGCTGAGATAAAAATAACTGGAGAATTAGGAGTTTCCGGTAGCTTCCAGCGATTGAAGCTGTGGAAGATCGTAGTGGAAGTTGAGATTTGGATACGATGACAGTGCCACCTTTCGAACCAAGACGATCAGTACGTTTAATATTGTACGAGTTGTGGATTTCCCAGTTTTCTGTAGGATGGAGATGACTTTCTTGTACAAAAATATCGAAGTACATGGATCTATTGGTTATGTTGGTCCGAATAAAGTTATATGTTAAGACCTTGTTCTTATCTAGTACTGACTAGTATAATAAATGACCAATAGTGTTATAATTTAAGCATTTCGTTTAAATCAGGAAACAACTGACGTATCACTGAATATTATCCTTATTTCTTGACAATACAAAAATACTTTCTAATTAAGTAAAGAAACAAAATTTAGTTTTGAGTGTAGAAGCTTGCTAACAGTGACATCTACCGCACATACTGTGCATAGAAAATTTAGAATAGTCTTCAGCACTTTACCAATATCATTATAAAGAAAAATTACATTTTATAAATACTACATAACCAAATTTAACAAAAATGAACGGTCTGTGAATACGAAGAAGTAAGAAGATGAGCCGAAAGAAATAGGCGGAAGATGTGGGAAGAATGTTGTCAAGTGGAAAGATTGTTGAACTGACTCGCAGAAGCGGTGTTTCAGTTTTGTAATCGGAAAAGTCCTAGGCTCGAATCTCAATACCGGAAATCCAAGCATAGACTTTTATTTTATCATCTATCAATAAATCCAAGGAGATAAGTAAATCCGAAATATCTCGGTCAGGGATTCTGCCAAAGCCCCCAATGGGGCGTGTTCCAAAGGCGTCATTTAAGGGGGTATGAGGCAATTGTCCCCTCCATGAGTTTGAGAATATAATTCGTCTTCTGTAAAGAAATTTATATCTAAGTGTATTTAGTTTTTTTCCTTTCATATCAGTTTCGCTCAAGAATAATTCTGCATTACGTCTGCATGGAGTTACGATTGGATCGCCGAGAAACTCTATGCTGCGCCTGTTCAACATTGACTATACTTATCATAACAGTGATTCTCAAAGGGTGTGCATTGGCACACTAGTATGCAGCGAAATTACTTGCCTGCTCCGTGCCGCGCCGCGAGAGAAAAATTATTTAATTAAAATGGTAAAATAAAGGAAAACTGAAATATAAATTTAATATCTTTAAGAACGTTATTTATTAATACTAGAGGAACAGTACATTGTAAGTAACCAATTGGAATGCTTAAAGTTATTGAGTCAATAGTTCATTTTTATAATTAAATACCGGCACGTTTATTTTGCAACTTAAGCTTGCATGAGACATGAAGTCCAACTTCCCGGATAAATCACAGCTCGTATTCCAGTTTGGGTTCATAATTTTATAGCGTATCAATTTTGCTTTCCTTTTAGTAAGGCCAGTTGCTGTATAAGTTTTTGTTGTCTACGGTTTTTAGCTTATTTCTTGTTAGTGGTTCTTGGTTCAAAGCCCTGCCGTGTGACGTCATAACTCTGGGGTCGCATCTACATAATGTTTCTTTGTTTTGTGTTTGGTTACCGTCTACACATCTCTTGTGCTCGACATCACCACCGTGACTGTATTCTGATGTTTATTATTATTAATAGCTTTTTTTGTTGTTGTTGTTATTGTGTAAGTATTTACAGTTAGAGCTTTGTTTAGTGTTGAATTACTGTTAACGTCCAAAGTAAATCAGTTGACTTTTAAGGACAGGACCTATAATTTTTTTTGTAAAATGGATTCCAAACCTTCGTTTCATAAACCTCTACGAGGATTGAGTCTGTGGCCTTGCGTATATCAGAGGAGGGCGATTGGCACTCGGCCACCTTTATGTTATTTTCGGTACATGTATGAACATTTTGGGCATAAGCGTGTAGAAGATGAGTAACTTGGTCTGCCTATTCGATTTTCTTTTATATCTTAGAGAAGATGTTAGAAGGGTTGGGTTTTCATTACTCTTCTTCAGCACATACTACCTGATGGTTCCAATGTTTTGAAAATGAATGTACACCCCTAAATGTGTACTGATTTGGTTTGGTAAACATTTCTAAGCGGCCTATATAATTTTCTAGAGCTGTGATTCCCAAACTCGGGGGCGTGAAAAGCCAGCAAAGGGGGCGCAAGAGACTGTCAGGATAATGAGTTGTAAAATTATAGAGAAAGCATAACTTTTTGAAAGACAATTAAAAAATTTTAGCTAAATTCTTCCAAAGATACCATTCTTTGACACCAGAATCTCACTTCAAATCGATTGCTTCCTCTTGAATCTCAGCTGGAAGTAAATCCACATCGATGGTGAAAAGTGTTCTTGACAAGTGTCAGTCTTCTGCACACAAATCTGGAAAATATTGCTTGAATTCATCACGAAGTAGGTCCAAATGTGTATTGATATTGTTTCTCTATACTGTTATATCACGTTTGTGATTGTCAAGAAGTTCATTTAATCCAGGAAATGATGAAACATTGGGTGTGGAAGTGTTCAGACGGCGTTTCCATAGTAGGATCTTTTCCACGAAAGCTTTTATCGCGTCATAAGAAGTCAGTATGTGCGAGTTTCTTCCTTGCAGTTTAAGATTGAGATTATTTAATATTTCAAAAAAGTCTGCAAGATATGAAAGGGAAAATATAAATGTGTCCTCAGTAAAGGAATTACAAAGTTCATCTTTCCCTACGCTCAGGAGAAATATTTCCACATCTCAATTAAGCTCATACAGTCTACTAAATATATATATATATATATATATATATATATATATTTGAGAGCCATCGAACTTCGATATGGAAAAGTAAAGCTAAATTTCAGCACTGAAATTGTCAAACAAAACCTCAAAAACGCGAGTATTCAGAGCACTTAACAAAATTAACCACGTTAATAGCCTCTGCTAATGCCTGCTATAGGTTTTCTGGTAAAGTTTTCGCAGCAAAAATCGTGCTGGAAATGAATAACAATTGAGGAGAATAATGTAATTATTATTATTATTATTATGTTAGATTTGAGAAATAACTATTCAATGCTGCATCTAAAATCGCAAAAGGGGTCACACACGAAAAGCGCGTAATGTCTCCAAACCATTCAGGGGGGCATGAAGTATGCAGGGTTTACAAAGGGGGCACCAGGTAAAAATGGTTAGAGACCTCTGTTCTAGAGGGTATTGCCTTGGTATCTGGGTTTCTTGAACTGTTTTGTCCCCGAGTAATATATGCGGTTGGTTGGATCATCTGATATTTTTTTTTGCTTGATACGCACCTGCTCTGTTGAGAATATATAATAATTTATTTTATTTTTGCTTTGGATTTGTTCAGGTGCCTTGTTAACTTTCTACGCACTTACGTTTGAATGCGTGTTGTAAGCAGCAGCGTAAACCACAACACTGAGTTTTTTTTCAGTTTGTGTTTTTGAGATTTATTATAATATGAGGGTTAGTAGGCCTCTTTCTGTGTTTTCTTTCCTGGGCATTTCTGAGTCGTTTGGCTCGAGATATGGCCCAGTTTGGTTCGTAGAATTGCCAGAGGACAGAACAACTTGCGTCCTATATAGAGAAGTGTTGTTTATATTGTAATTATATTTTAGTAGCTATTACTTTTGTTTGGAGTATTATCACTTTTGTACTAAGTATAGCAAGTAGTCATTTTTTTTATCAATATTGGCAGTATACTACCTAAGCGGTAGTCAGTGTCAGAATTACCAAGTAGTTCAGATTAGAGCGTTTTCTTTACAACAATTCGTAAGCGAGTTTTCAGTTCAAGTTTTAGTTTAGTTTTGAGAACATTTCACTTTCGAGGGGAGTCAATGTGAGGTATTACGTGTTTTGGAAGTTGACTTTCATTTGTCTAACGACAAGTTCTTGTTTTCCTGAAAAGGTGTGGTGGCCTTTGTTCTTTAAATTTTTGTTTATAAGTTTTGTCTTCCCTCTCTGTGAGAGCTGAAAATTTTCTTCAGAGGAATTTTGTCTTTGCTGTGGTTTCCCCAGTTTTGTGGATTCAGTGTAGAAACGTTTTTTTTAATATATATTTCCATGTATAGATCCCAGTTTTATTCAGTTTATTCATTATAAGAGTTTTACCATCATAATATTTACTTTGTCTTGTCAGTTAGTTGGTTGAGTTCTTGTGGAGTTTTCGTTACTCACAACAAGACTCTAATCTGTTTTGTTTTTTCTGTTTCGATGAGAACTTATTTACTGATTCTCTTCCTTCTACTAGCAGCATGTCTCAGTGTCAGCGGATGTAAGATTTCTGCCTCCAGCCGGACTTGAATCCGGATGGTTTAGTGGTGCCCATCTCAAGACACTGAGCTCAATATATGTCCACAGTATAGAAGGCTGCTTTAATCGGCTATTTATTCTTATGTTATTGGGAATTTCTGTCACAATGCCGATCACCACTGCCTCTAACGAATGATTTTCTTATGTTCTAAAAAGACTGAAAAACTACTTTTGGTCATCAATTTCCGACGATCGACTCGCCTTATCGGATTATTTAACGCCTCATCGTTAATGATTTGGCTGTGGAGCAGAAAGAGGTTAAAGAAATCTATTGACGATCTTGTTAATGATTGCAAAATGAAGCTGAGACTTTTTCGCTTAGAAATAGGTGGGATACGCCAAGCGATATATTATATAAGGTTTTTCCTAAGTGATCTTTCCTCCCTCAACCAAAAACTGAAATGACGCCACTGGGTGTTCCCCTCCAAATCGTCGAGAACATATTGGGGGGGGGGAGGGAAATCAACTTTTGCTGTTAAAAATGGATAGAAAATCTGCAAAACTCTACTTACACCCCCAAACTTTGGCTTAATACCCCCCTCAAACTGAAAATCCTAGCCGAATCCCCGGATTCGGTTATAAGGATATTACTTTATCCAGTTAAACAATAAAAGAAATAGTATGATGGTTATATATTTATGAAGGTTTAATGCAAGAAATAGCTGAGCTGAAACTGAATAGAACATATATTGTAAATAAAATGCGTAGAAGTATTCGTGTAGAACTAGATGAAAAGGTTCGGATTTCACCTTCATGAAGACGTCATAGAGGCCCTATACTTTATCGGCACGAAAAGTGGCTTTTTTTTAGAAAAGATGTGTATTTTTTTCACAGTGTAGGTCATGAACACTAAAAAAAACATTTTACAAAAAAGAAGAATGAACACTTCAAAAAAGCTGCATGTATTTTGCAGAAGATTCGAAGTAATTTAACCTATTTTCAGTTTATTAACTAAAGTTCAATAATTCGCCTTAACGTTAGTGTAAAACAACAATCTCTATACAGCTAGATGGCACCACTGCCGTCGTATGTGTCTATTGTATTTATTGGGTTAATTAGTAACGTGCTAGACAAAAATCTACATATTGCGTCAATTTTCAGGTTTGGCGTGATAAGTTTACCAAAGCGTAGCGGAAAAACAGCACATTTTCGACACGTGTGACTATCACCACGCTAATTAGCGTCCCGAAATTAGTTAAGAACCCAATTTTCACAAAACTCTAGGGCTCCCAAATTAAGGACTTCCCTTGTAAGAGATAGACTGTAAAAATGCAAACAAAGAGGCTACTTTTTAAAACAAATTAAAACTATGTTTTGCATATCTCAAATTAGTCAAATTTTGTACACTACTTCACTTGCCACTAGTTAATATTTGTACACTCCGATTCACAAAAAATGCCATGTGACTTTTAGATGATGTAAAAATTTTCATTGGCCATATTCTGTGAATATGAGTGTACATTTTCTCGCACAAGTTATGAAGTTATTCAATATGATGATTTTGTACACTAGGAAAGCAAGAAAAGGTCGGCGGGACCGGGGTTCGTTTGAGTAATAGTCCATCAATTGAATCAACTAAACTATGAAAGAACCGAGAAAATTCCTCAGTTTTTTTTCTATGTATAAACTGGGAACGGTTAGATGCGGAAATAAGCAAGTTCCTGTTTCTTCCAAGACATATAGTGAACAAACTATAAGGAAAGGTTTCCTGCAACTAAGCGCGAGAGGCATTGAAAACTAACACTTCAAAATGATGTTATTTTGTTTACATTACCTACACTCTGTATGTGGAAAACTAACAAAAATTGACCAGAAGGCTGAATAAGCGTTTTTTTTTTTACAGGGTGACAAGAGCACAATCTAATTTGCGAAGATTGAGATTGAAATTGTGATCTCTTCTAGAGTTCGATTCCCGGAGGAAGTTTAAAACTTCGGTGTTGACCCACTGGAAGAACTGCGGAACTACTTATATTAGAAAATAGCGCACCCCCTAGCAACACAAGAAAATCGTGCTGATGTAGGCCAAATACTGTACCAATAACGCGGATGTCGATCATGGTTTACGATTGACGTTGGCGTAGTACGATATTTCAGTTTCCAAGGCTATTCCTGAAACTTAAAAATCATGTTGTACAAGTATTTCAAACCAAATCATGAAAAAAATAACAGACTAAAAAATGAAGTTTTGATAAATATCACTGTTTGAAAATGTTATTGCGCCAAACCGATTGACATTGACTGATTTCGTTCGACAGAGCGTTTGTACTCGAAAATGTCTACGTAATGGTGTGGTACGTTTAAAACTTCCCTGCAGAAAGTCATTCTATAATAAAAAGACCGTTCATGTCACCACATTCCATGTCTGAGATGAGCAAGTGTATATGTTATCGATGGATGGCTCCGTAGTGTAGTGGCTAAAGCGACATACTGCAAATCACAAGGTTTCAGTTTCGAATCCAACTGCAGATACGTGCAAAAATTTTCAACTGTACATCAAGACGAGAAAAGGTGACGTAGTGGAATAGATACAGGATAAAATCAAGATCCACTTTTCCTAAAGTTCCTGAATAAAATATAGCTATGTAATTCTCTTTGTTAAAACAATAAGTTTCTCTCAGTGAAAGATGTTTTCCAATAGTGATCTCCGGTACTGATCGACAAAGTTGTTTGCCATTCGATATTGATTGATAGAGGACAACAGCATCGATCGAAATCGCAAATCATCCGTTATTGATATCGGCCAACATCGATATGCTACTCTGACATACGGCTAAGTGAAAGCATTACATCTGGCTCTTCTGTTGAAAAAAAATATATAGCCGTTTGCCAGACGAAGGTCCCCGATGTTTACTTTTATTTTTAGTTGTTAGATCTAAAATCAACACACACACATCCCCGGCCCTGCAAATCTGGAAAGGGGCATTCCTCCAATTTCACTTTATTCTGTCTGTAAAACTCAGACTAACGCCTCAACCAAATTGTAGAAAGAAACGTTTTTTTCAGATTTGTGTTTAGTGGCTGTCTTATCCACCTCTTGTTTTAATTTGGTGAATCTTTGACACTTGGAGATAGTCGCTTAGCTTCCTCTACTGAAAACCTTCCGCTAGTCCTCATTGAAAGCAGGTATAGAGAAACTGATTTCAGATTTTAAATCCGAAATCCCGGTCACGACTTCTCTACTCGTTTTTTAAAATCAGGTGACCCTTTTAATCTGGTCCTTTTAGCATAATTAGCCTTTCCTATCTCAAGACTTCATCCTTTTTCCGAATTTTATTGTTTACTTCAATTCTAATTCCGCTTACCATAGTAACTCATAACACATGCCCACTAACAGAACACAACTTGTCTTTACGATATCTTGTAATATACCCACTTCAGAACATTTGCAATCCGTTTTAAGGATTGAGCAGTTACGAACTTAAATCGCCTAAATATTTTTCCACTAAAAACACAACAGTTTTATTTTTAAATTGAGGTGGAAAAAGGAAACCTAGGACAAAATTTTGAATTCTGAAAACTTTTAGGGTCGTGCCTAATTTATAATTTGTTTTGCTCGTTAAAAACTGGAATTCTTGAAATATAAACCCAGTTTCTACAGAGCACCCCCACACTCCCCCTCGGTTTTCAACGCCTATTGAGCATAATTCGATTCTTTTCCGTTTTTCATTTAATTTTTGAAAACTAATCGGAAATCTTAACTCAAATTCTATTAATTATTACAACAGAAATGTAGTTACACATATTCTCTAGAGAAACGGAAACTTTTTCATTCAATAGCTTGGTCGCTTCGCTTCACTCCGCGGTTTACAGTAAAAAGTGCCTGAAATTAGTTTATCCGCAGCACAGCACGGCAATGTGGGTTGCATACATTACGCAATCATGATATTGGAAATCTTTAATGAAATTCAATGCAAACTTCCTTATTATCTGCAAAATCTAAAGAAAAAATAGATAGAGTATCAAAATGAAATTACGGTAACTCATAGAGACTAAAGTTATTCAACTATGGTGCAGTTGTTTTCCCTCCCTGATCGAAAAAAAACAACGTTTTTTTAGTCTTAGAGCATTTTCAGACGTAACGATATGATCGTTGCCGACAGACTCGATTGGAAATTTTCACGCCTTATATAATATGATATATTTTTTATCAGATACTTTCATGAGCAGCAATATGTGATCTGCGGAGGACATGTCTTATGTGGTACTCAGGATATAAAGTAATGAAATAATGCGCTTTGCACGTGTATCCATTAATGTTGTTTGTCAAAAATCAATACACTTATCACTTTTTCTTAGCTCTAGTAACGGCGGAGAGAGTTTACCTATAATGTAATGGACGCTAATTGAGTTGGTTTAATACCGGTAAGCTTTGTACAACAAAAGAAGTGAACAGAATGAGAGAGAGCAATGGAGAAACCGCGGAAGAATATTTGTCAAGATTTTGAAGAATCAGTGAGACAAAAACTCCGAAACGTTCCAGGAAATTTGTAAACATTTCATCTTTACTGGACTATTTTTTTTTGTTAGTTTATTATAATACGATATAGCATGCTGTTAACGGGTGCGATTGTGCTCAATGTCGTAGTGTGTGAAAGTCAGACAACGATACGATACGATTCAATATTGTCGTTATTTGATGTGACTCCGAATATTTTCGTTGCGTGTGAAAGAGTCCTTATAGATCTTTTTCTTTAACGTATTGTGGTATTATTTCTAAGCCATTGATGAGTAAGTGCATACAATTTTCACCTTCAAGTAATCAATGGCTGTAGATACTGAGAACTGATCGAAGAGAATCTCGTGTGTGATATGGTCGCTGAGGAGGCGGAAATGTTGCCCTGAGATAAGCTACGAATAATGCATTAGATAAGCAAAGTGACAAATGAGTAGAGTATGTTAGGGTAAGAATGGACATAGTAACAGCTAACAGATTGTTATTAGTGTTTGTATAGCTTTTCAATTAATAGCAGACGACTTTTCACCTAAATTCAAGACGCGTTTTATTTTCCAATTTGATAGAGCTCTTTCTTTTTAAGAAAAGAAAACACAATTATTTTTATATTTTATTTAGTTTCTATTCAGATGTATTGGGCTTAAAAGAGAAAAAGTGAAAGCTTGATACTGAAAAAATAAAGCCCATAAATATCGGTATTGAAAACCAAACGACGTATTTTTCCCAAGCTATTTTTATAGAACTCACTTCGTTATAAAAGCACGGATGGAAGTTTTGTGATATTTTACGTAGTATATGACAGATATATCCAGACATCACGCAAACCATTGAGGTCAGAGCCTCTAGACCCTAAACGCCGCACGCCTATAAACATTTGCAACATGCTCAGAAGGCACATAAGATGCTAGTCATTTCTTTTTGAGTATTGCGTGTTGCTAATAATTTTCTTAATATTGCAAATTTTGCCAAAAATCTTATTTATTTATTTTTTTCAAAAATTTATTATTTCTTCTGATTTTGTGTTTGTCTAAATTATTTTTAAAATCTTGGGAAAGTTACAGATTTCGTGATAACTTTGTAGTCAAATTTAACAATCGGTTCCCTCTCCAAAATAATGTTATAAAGACTGTTCTTGACCAATGACGTATAGCCCCTCTCCGCTCTCTCGAAATATGT
The DNA here is from genome assembly GCA_022664845.1 of Lepisma saccharinum. Taxonomy (NCBI): domain Eukaryota; kingdom Metazoa; phylum Arthropoda; class Insecta; order Zygentoma; family Lepismatidae; genus Lepisma; species Lepisma saccharinum. The sequence continues at coordinate 4,651 of JAGDQP010021944.1, read as the reverse complement.
CGTACTAAAAGGATATAGTGTTAGACAAGGTACGCTCAGTCAGGAATTCTGCCAGTATCCCCAATGGGGGATGTCAACCTCGATCCAAATTCTCGAACACATCTCTAACTTTAAAATATTTAGGGATAAAAATTTATAGTAACCATGCAAAACTCTAAACCTTATTAACCCGCCAATTTTGGTTTTAGACACTCCAAACTCGAAATTCTGGCAGAATCCCCGCGTTCAGTATAAAGATTGTGCAAATTACACAAAATTATTTCGCTCCGGTAAAAAAAAAAGCAACGTAAGTTTCGAGTTTTACGGAAAATCAACGTTGTCTTGACAGAAATCAATTATTTTACGAAACGTATGAACTTGAACATAGGCCTACATTATTTTAGAAAACTACAGGTCATTGGCTACTTTTTGACGTAGTAAGAAATTTATTAGAAACATCTTTTAAGTTCGCCATACCATCTAGCCAAAATAAAGTACATAACCTTAGACATTCATCCATTGTTGATCTCTTTATCCCGTCACTACAGAATACAACCTTTTCTTTTGGGGTTCGTCGGTAGAAGTCGAGTTTAATTAGTGACCATGGGTTAGTGGAGGTTAGGTGCGGTCATGTATATTTACAAAAGAAGGAGTACATTTCACAGACTTTGTAAATATACATGACCGCACCTAACCTTACCTTACCTAACCTTCACTAACCCATGCTCACTAATTAAGGCTAAGTCGAGTTACACTCGACTTCTACCGGGTCGTCCACGCGAAAACGACGTTAATAGCTCAAGCTGGATAGTGATGAACGTTACTAACTTCGAACCAGTACAAGAAACTCGGCGTAGGTTCGAATTCTGATTCCCTAAACTGATGTTACCCCAATATCGGCATGGTAATAATTGATAGAAACCTAGACTAGAGAATTCCTTGTCTGTATCCTTCGGCAGATGTTCTCGCCGAGGAACATCATCCCTCAGCGACTTGAATAACTTACTGCATACTAACGAATATTTCGAAGAGAAACAATTTAATATTATTCTGATCTACTCCAGATTAGGGTAAGCATGGCTTTTTGCACTTAACTCTTTGACAAAGCTGTCTTGTTTTGGCTTTAAATTCATTAGGTTAGCTGAGGTTAAGTTAAAGCTGGTTTAGATCAGATTCCACTGGCTAAGATTAACTTTCTTTGGGTAGTAATTCACCTAAACTAGATTTGTTCCTATTATTCGAAACTTCTGGTCGAATATTATTATTCGGTGTTCGAATAATTCGAATGTTTCGTAGAAATAGTCAAGCCAAACATGCCCGTTATGAATTACTAAATTCAAATAATTAATAACACTGAAGTTATCGATTTTATTACAAACGGTAAATAATTACCAGCTAAACTCTTTCGATATTCTGTTCGCAAAAAAACGTAGCGTTTTCTAATTTAGTTTTCCAAAATCGGACGAAACGAACGCCAGCAGATGGTGCTGTTTACAAGTAACCGTATAATTTATTTTAGTGCTCGAAACATACAAAACATGGCAAATATATTTATTTTAACGATATTTTAAAAATACTCATTAAATAAAAACTACGATGTGAAGAAAAAAATTGACAAAACTCTGTACGAATAATAAAATTGCAAATCAAATAATAATATTGACCATTCATTGTTTACGTATAACGCCTGATAAATAGGGTTAAAGAACTCAAAGCGATTACGTGACAATTCGTATTGACCTCTTGCCCCCTACCCTTCCTCCCACACTTTCTTTCGACTTACACACTGGGTAAGAACCTACTGGTCAAGTGAGCGGGGGGTAAATTGTGCCACGCCCCGCTCTCCACCTAACCTGACCTTCGTCTGACCTTAAGTGACCAACACAAATTATAGAATTGCCTACTTTTTCAAAAGTATTTTAACAGGTTGTCATTTTCTAAAATTTTAAGGCGTTCAAAATTTTTCGATCTGATTTAAGATTTATATAATTATGTAGATAAGAAATTTCATTGATTCCAGACGAGTTCGTGATCAATGATTTTCAGCTCTTGCGTAAAAGGGTAATTTTCAAAATGGGGGAGGAAAGCTGTTATGTATTCTATTTTACGTAAATGATTAATCTTACCTGAAGCTAGCTGAAGATTTTTGTTTTCTCTACCAGCACCCAAAGTGCAGCAATTCTTGAAATGATGATGCACCTGCCACAGGTAAGTACATGATGCACTTTTAGTTTATTATTTTTAATAAAAGAAAAAAAATTAAAAACCACACCAGAAAGCTCTCCTAACTATATAAATGAACGGCGGACGAGCGTGACGGCTAGCGCTCTGTTCCCGGCACGAGTCGAGACGCGAGTGAGGGAGGGGTTCGTAGAGGGCGTGGGCATCGATCCGAAAGGGGAACCGATCGACCCGACACCTGGCAGACGCTCTCCGAAGCACATATCTTTAAAAAAAAATCAAGAAAAGAAAAAGAATTTCAGTTTGTTTCCCCCGGTTTTAGTTTCCTTCCGCGATCTTTATTTTTCTTCTTTTGCAGTCGTTGCCAGATTTATGGCTAGGTCCTTCCTCAACTGTTTAAAAACTAATCTAAGGAACACGCAAACTATCGACTTAACGATGACGGGGACCTCCTTTTCTCAGGAAGATACGGAGCGCAAAAGAGACAATCAAACCCATGACACACATCAGAGGACATTATTTTGTGGCCTCTTCCTGACTTTTCTTTATTTCTTACCAAGAAAGTAGTTCCATTTAAGCTAACTTTGGACACACAGATTGTATACTTAAAGCTATTTCCTTCTCAAGAAGCATGATGTGGTTTTCTCTAAGAGATGTTCCTATTAAGTGCGCACAC
>JAGDQP010021943.1:19365-31089 GCA_022664845.1 Lepisma saccharinum | reverse complement strand
AACCTTTTGACGGAAGTTAAAATTATTCCCACGAACGTCAGGATTGCCAACTGTCAATAACATTTACAAAATTATTTTTTATAGAATATTTAATTTTCAAAAGTTCACACAGAAAATATTTTGGAACAAAAAGAGTATATATATATATGTATATATCAAATATACAGTCTAATCTTCTATATAAGCTTTGAACAAAAGCAACACAATCACTAGAAGCGGAATGGGAAAGTACGACATTTGACTTATATACGTTAAATACGAAAATAATACATTCGAAGCAATTCAAATATTAATACCTTGTAGGCTATTCGCAGTTCGCCTCGATTTTTTGAGAACAGTATTAGGCGTATTGGTTTTGTAGACATTCTACTTTCCTTCCTAAGTGTCATAGTTGCCAACTATTGCCGAATCATGTATCTTTTCTTAAGTTTTTTCGGATTTTTTGTGATAAATACCTTAAAAAACGAAATACGTGAGCAAAATACGTAATATTTTTAATTTATTCTTCACGTCAAGTGAGCTATAGATAAGGAGAAACAACACAATTGTAGGAGCAAAATTGTATGAAAAATTTAGCTTTCGTAAACAGAAGTATTATTTTTCTCCTAATCTACTTAAATATAATTTTAATTTTTCACACAGTACGACAAACGAAAAACAAAGTAGTTAGTTTGAAATAATCTAGAAACTTACGTGTTGTTGTAACCATTAACATGTTTTGTTTGTTTCGGGAAAAGAAAAACGCAGTAATAAACTTTATGAAAACCAACGCACAAAGAAAGTAGTAGACTCTTCTTAATCACTCTCTTCTGACTGTTCTTGCACAATTTCATTCATACAGTCACTTTGGTATGTACAGAACGACGTGCATTTTAATGATCTTTTACAACAACTACAAACACGATAGCATCCCGTTGCGCTAAGTTCACTACTGATTCAGGAGCTATTGGTGTATTTGTGGGCAACATACGAGGTACATATTTTCCTGTAGTGTATGGCAAAACTTTCCATCCGAAGTCGGTTGGATCCAGAAAAGGAGGATTAGTTTGTTCGACTGATTTCCATATGGCTATTTGAAGATGAACGCGTTTATAATGCTCGTGCAGTGCACCGACAGTAGGAGGAAGCTTAGAAAGAGATGGCATACTTGTGATTGTCTTGCTGGCCATCTTTTTCTTCCAGAGTCGAGCCCGTAATCCTGTCGTTACGGTTTCCCCAGGGCTGTATAACTGAGCTACAAATGTATCGCACTGTTCTGCTATTACACTTTCTTCTGCTTTAGGATCGCCAACTGCTTTAAGTGTTCCACGAAACTTAGACAGAATATTCAGCATACGACCTTTACCAATCCCAGCAAGAGATGAAGTGTCGCAGCCAGTGAGAGCATGGGCTGCCAGAATATTCACAATATACGGACTGTGCACTCTTACAACTTCATTTATGTCAATTACCTCTCCGGATCCAGCGCATTTTTCTATTACAATTGGTGTGGTTAGTCTTTGAACATATACATGGTATGCAAGTAGCACTAGTACGTCCGTATCGTCGCACTTCACACGTATAGTTTGGTCAGGAGCATATTTAGCCTCCTTAAGAGCTTTATACACTATGTTTACGTCAGCTTCTTCGTGTGTCGTTGGTTCACCACATAGTCCAGCTCTCAATTCTATTGGAGATGGTTGTGGTCCAGTGATAATCAATCTATGAGATTCATCTGTGTTAATGTTCATTAGCGATTCTGTGATTAATAAAATTAGTTGTTTCTTGGTATTTATTGATGTCAGTACTAACGTTCTTTTCGGTAAAGGAGTTGATAGTGTAAGTTTATACTGTCTTGAATTTCCTTGTTGCAGTTTGATTGGTGTTGCTGCTTTGATGCTGTTCTCATAGTATCTGTCGAATACTACATGCAGAATATGGGCTTGCTTGAGCTCACTTTCCACCATTGCTGTGAATGCCTTTACATACACTCCTACAGTAGCCGAATGTGCTGGCCATGATGCGTGCCAGAGCATTGCACAACCGTCAAGAATGACAGTGATTGGTGCTTACTACAACTCTTGAAGATTTAATTTCAGCAAGATTTTGCTTAAGTCAGGATGGATTTTAAAGATTTTAATTTATGTTGAACGTTCTATGACATTTAATACTCTATGACTAAGTAGTGGATAAGATTTCGTTCTAAATATTTCAGATTCTATGTAATGACGTAACGACCGATAAAATCACGGAATTGTTAGGACCTACTTTAGATATATCTATATTACTTGTGTGAGATTAACTTTTATGCTTAGCAGCTGTTACGAAATGAATGAATGAAAGGACTGGACTACATATGGAAGATAGTGTATTTTGAAGATTAGGTAAATTAAGGGATAAGATCAAACAGCAAATCGTATGGGAATGTTCCTGGAGTTTGTCTACTGATTTACTGTTGAAGGTAATACCTAATTATTCGGTTATTAGTACCTTTTCTGAGATTACTGTATGTGGAGAAAACTCACTTTTAACAATGTCAACAAACATTAGGTTTGGCTGTGTAGAAGATATCAATATGGGTAGTGATTGAAATCTACTCTTATGTAATGTGCACGTACTTAATTGGAACTAACCTACTAATATTGGAATCTATACGATATATGTATTGGATATGTATTGACATGATCCTGACTAACCTATTGTTGTAAGATAGACGTCCTGTACAACTAACATACTAGGATAGAACTATTCTGTGTATAAATTGGATATCGAATCTAACCTACCAGTCTGATCTTATATATTAACAATTGGATTTGGATGTAGGAACTTCTGGTATGCATAGTATTTGTTTATGTACCTCAGCTAAATGCTTATTCGGAGTATGGTTAATGAAATAAAAGGAATAATAAGTCATGTATGCGATACTACTTTTATAGTATTATGTGACTAGTAGTAACGTAATGCGATCTACTTTAATCTTATCTTACGGCCATTCTCAGCGGGCTAACGTACTGAATGCGTATTACTCTCTACTTTAAAATATTTTTAGACAGTACACTTTTTGGAGTTTCTCGTATTTCACCCTTCTCATTAAACAGAGCAGTTGGAACTGGAGCTAATTCATGGTCAAGCACATCATCCACATTAATATCACGAGATGAAGCAAGCAGGCCCATTGTACGAGCATAAATAACACTGTGGTCAATTATCATTTAACGTTTATCACTTGACTGATTCACTGATTTCGTAACTGCTAACATTGTTTTAGTTTTCTTGGCAATAGTTTGGTAAAAGCTTCCAGGCCATTCACACACAAAGTCAGTCAGCTGTTGTGTTCCCACTTTTACGGCATCCTGTACGTTTAGTGCACTGTCACACAAAATTTGACCACTAACAATATTAAGTAACCCCTGAAGTGGATGACTTTTGCTAGATCAAGGGGATCAATGCACGTTGACAAAAACTCACGAATCTTTGCACGATCTGCACAGTCAGCCTTGATACGTGAACCTGCCTCCTCCTTGTGATGGGAAACAGTGTCCTCATTTTCCAGTTTATTCATGTCGGTAACATCTTTCTAAATTTGCCCAAACACGTTGCCCATACAGCCAACGTTTTTGGCTGCAGGGTAAATCCAATTACACCACCAGGTCCATGACCATATCGCATGTACGTACTTTCGATAAACTGATCAGTCCATATTCCATTCCAGACACCCTTTTTGTGCCTTACTACATGTTCACCAGCCATGAATTTTGAAAACACTTCTGGTGCCAGCCGTTGCATTGTCTTCAGATAGTAAGATCCATATCGAGCGTAATTTACGTGACCTGCTGTAAAAAAATAAGGTAACATTGATTCTACTGACCAAAGGTTTAACATCCAATCGCCTTCTCTCTCTGCACGAATAAAAGTCAAACAATCAATCCAAAGTTTCGAAGTTGCACTTTCTTCTGACTTGGTCTGCAGTATTTCAGCCAGGTCACTCATGAAGCATCATTAGGAAGTCCAGTGATCACATTTCGTAATACTTCTTCGACAACAATCCTAAGAGCTCGCACATTTTGCGGAAACTTGTGTCCTGAAAGCATCTTTGACACTCCACCAAATGCACTCTGTAGGACTTCTTCCAGACCACTTCCACTCATTAGAGTCCTGACACAACCAACAAAGGACATTAGCATGTGCATCCCTCCTAGCCGTAGTAAAACATTGTCTAGAAATGGACGATCCTCCCATGTTATGTTGACTCCAATCTTGTATAGTTGTTGATCAACTGTACAAACTGTTCACTCTTGACCACTAGTTTCCGTAACTCGTTTCGCTTCAAGTAAAGCAGTTTTACAGTATCAGGCTCGGATGGTATCATATTAAGTAAGGGTACAAATGCAACTCGCGTTTTCTCTTTGGGGTTGACCCCTCTCTCGCGACAGTTCCTCATATTCCACCCACCATATTCAATACCATCGTGGAAAACTTCCTTAAAAAATTCGTAATCCAAAGCTCTTGCTCTCATAAGCCTGGCTTCGGTGACAACTGCAGCGGCTAATTCCTGCAGTCGCGGAATGCTTCCGCCCTTCAGATTGTTAACAATTTCAACCAACCTTTTGGGTTGATTTAGGACCTTCAAAGCGATGCACTACAATGTCTGGAAATTCTACATGTGATATATCTTCCCATTTGAGGCGGGGTATTTTATCCCTTGCATCTCTTACCTACTTTCTTTATCCTTTCGTGTCACTACCATTTCGTGTGACTCCACATCTAACGAGAATGTACAATTTATGTATAAAACAAAAGAAATTTCCAACGCCTTGGAAGTGGGCAAAACTTATAGTCCTTAGTAAGGGACATGATAGAGATCCCCAGCTCGTGGGTTCGTATAGACCTATAAGTCTCTTGAAAACTTTCGGTAAGATATTCGAGAAAGTACTGTATACTAGAATTCAACAACAAAGGTATATAGATGACTGTATATTGCAGTATGGATTTCGTCCTAAAAGATCTACAGAAGATGCAATTCATAGACTTTTGGATGTTGTGACAGTGGAGAATACTGCAAAAAAGTATGTGCTCTCTGTTTGTGGATATTGCGGGTGCGTTCGATAGTATGTGGCTACCGGCAGTACTCTGTAACTTGAAGAACTTAGGTACACCACAAGAAATATGGGAGATAATAAGAGATTACTTTAGTGAAAGGAAAGTGGTAGTGGAAGGCACGGGTGAAAACGTTCTTATAACACCGGAAAGGGGATGCCCACAGGGGTCTGTCTTGGGACCGCTTCTGTGGAATATAGCAATCCAACCTTGCCTTGAGGAATTAGTTGAGCGAGGAGATGTGTGTGGTGTGGTTGCATTTGCGGACGATGTCGCAATCGTTACATCGGGTAATTCAAGAAATCAGATTGAAAAGCGGGAGGGGGCAATACTGCGTGCTCTGGACGATTGGTGCCCTAACAATAAGCTTAAACTATCAACAACTAAAACAAAGTACATGTTATTCGGAAAGAAACTAAAAAGGGACCCCTTGATCTACCTACGAGAACAAAAATCAAAAGAGTTAAAGCTTTAAATACCTAGGAATTATAATTGAAAATCTTAACTTTAATGAACATATAAGAACACAAAGAACAAAGGTACAAAAAATCAGCCACAAGCTTATTTCGATTGCACAGAGGAACTTTAAATTGAATATTTCTCAAATTGGCATTTATCAGAACTCTTTAATCAATGGAACAGCTAATTATGCGGCAGCGTGTCGGCAAATAAGAAACTGGTTGTTTCTTATAACGGGGCCCAAAGGAATGTATTAATTAGACTTAGTGGAGCCTATAGCAATATCTGGTAATGACAGTTATTATGGCATCACTTCCTACCAGTTTAGATGCTATAAGGAAAGCAGCAAAATATTGGTTAAAGAAGAAGAACCTTGAAGTGGAAAGGCTCCTCGGTAGACATGTAGAGGATATCTCGGAATTGCAGGAAGTGATTATCGAAAAATGGCAGCAGGAATGGCAAGCAACATCAAAATGCCAAAGACTTAAAAACTTCATCCCGAATATCCAAATGAGATTGGAAAACAAGAACCTAAAACCAACACGTGGCCTTGTGCATTTTCTTACGGGCCATGGGCCCTATAGGAACAAATTGTTCCAATTCGGATTAGTAACTGACCCTAATTGCCAGTGTGGAGAAATTGATACTCCGGAGCACGCGGTCCTCTGGTGTCCATTGCAGGAACAAAACACCCTTATTGAGGAAAGACGATCTATGAGGCAAATTCCAATATATGAAATACTACATAATGGCGACTACTTAAGTATACTAAACAATATTACTGAATACACCTCGACTAAAAGACATGAACTGAACTTTAGAAGGAATGTGTAAGTGATGACCGATTGTGGGATGATTGTGTCCCAGCAGCATTAGGAACTCCTGTGCCGGGAATCCGGCAATGAGCTGCTGGAAGTGTGTTTGAACTGTAGTGTGTGAGTGAGACTGGAATTGGAGAGCCAACACCAGGTCTGAATGAATGGACTGCTGGAACCCAGCAGATCCGGAATCCGGATACGACTGTGTGGAGGAGGAGCTGCGTGTTCATGTTACGTGTGTGTGTCGTGAATAGTGTGTGATACTATACAGGATAAATATTAGTGGATAATCTTAGTGTTTGTGTATAAGGACAAGCTGTCATCAATTATTCACACTAATCTCACACAGGGGAACCACGAGAATTCATACAGGTGAAGAGGAACGCATAGAATCTGGATATCTTCATCGTACCAACGATCTCACACAGGGGAACTACGAGAATTCATACAGGTGAAGAGGAGCGCATAGAATCTGGACATCTTCATCGTGCCAATAATCTCACACAGGGGGAACCACGAGAATTCAAACATGAGAATTCATACAGGTGAAGAGGAATGCATGGTATCTGGATATCGTCATCATACCAACAAAAAGAGAATTCATTAGATGGAAACTTGATGGAGGGACACAATATAACGAAATGCTTCTATCCTATATCTTTGTCATTTCCTTTCTTCTACTTTCTTCCTTTTCTTGTTTGCCATCCCACATACTTACCGTTTTTCGTCCTACTTATGATTCTTATCAATATTCGCAAACAACTTAGAATTCACACAGGTAGCACTTGAATTTTCTTATCTCTTCTTCCATTTTCTGAACTCTCTTTCAATTTCATTTCAATATTTTATTCCTATTACATTGTTTTGGAGAAGAATTCATCAATAATTAAGCAATTATGGAACTTACTCTGGTGCAGAGCCTGCGGTCGGAAAAGATGTCACGGCGGGGGCATTGAGTATTATGAGTCTCCGTCGCGCCGTAAGCGGGTGAAATGCCGGAAATTGGTACCACCACCATTCAAACTAAGGATGCTTTACCTCTCATTGAAATACCATTCACAATTATATATAAATAACAGTATAAATAAATAAAAAGCTGTGTTCCTCTAAATAAGTTTCATAATAACAGCCATTATAGCCAAACTTAGTTACAAAACACTTAATACAACCTAATATAAGTAGTTATCTTGGAAAGGGTTTCTATAGGAAAGGATTAGAATAGGAACATATTCTCAAGTCCCTTGTTATTTTTGTTTTTGTTTGTTATGTTTGTAGTGTAGTTTATGTCCTTTTTCTTTTATGTTCTACCACCTCCTCGTTATTTGTCTTGTTTTTGTTACCAGCAAAACTGTAATAATTAAAATAAAGGAAAAAAAAATATTTGCTATGATGATACCCGGCCGATCTTTTCTTTTAGGTAATTGGAATAAAAGCCCGGGAAACTGAGCAAATGAAAAAAATGGAAGGAAAAGTGTTCAAAATCCACAAAAAACGGGTTAGAGTTAGAGAAGGTTAAGTCCAGGATACATTTTCGCGCTTAAACCATAAATAAAGGCGAACTCCCAGACACGGCTGTTGAGGCACGTGGAGTAAAATGTAGATTATGCCAACCAGGAAAGATAGATCAAAATTGGTGTTGTGAGCCTTGGTGTGTAAGGAGACTGGGGCATTGGGTTTGTTGATACTGCAAAAGTGACGATGGTTGTTAATACGAAAATTCAGAGCACCACCTGTTTCCACCACAGGACTTCCAGGTTAGGATGTATATTACATTAGAGGTGTGGCATGTACCCTTGGGATTTAGAGTGTACATTGCAGTGTTGATAGTGACTGTGGGAGAAGTGATGAAAATGGAGCAGGACTTACATCTGGGTCTCATGTATGGCGCCGGTTTGCAGTAGTGGCGAGGAAGGATTCGTGCGGACTAAGATATTTCTAAGATTAGGTGAATACTGAAAAACTAATCTCGGTTTGGTGGGGATAATGATTTTGTGTCTGAGTCAGATTGGAGAATGTGGAAATGAGACTGTAGGATTTGTTTGACCTTTGTTAGTTTAGGATGGAACTGGGTGATTAGAGCCGGTGGGTTGGGGATTTGAGTAGGTTGAATGTGTAAGGATGCACGGCGAATCTGTTTGGTTGCAAGGTCAGATGGGTAGCCACGGTTGATTAGAGATTCCTGGAGGCGCTGGCTATAAGTTTCAGTAGCACAGAGAGGTCGTGGAATTCAGGAATTGTCCTCTGAGTGCAAGGGAAAAAGGAATCGCTTTCTTAGTGTGTTAAGGATGGGAACTTGAGTAATATAAATACTGCATGTGGTTGGTAGGTTTTGTGTGAGCGAAAGTATTGAGGGTGTTGTTTTCTAAAGCGATGTCCACGTCAAGGAATGTGACTCTTCTGTTCAAGATGGACCAAGTCAACTGGTTCAGCTGTTCTAGGAATATGTTGAGACTGGTTTCACCATAAGTCAATAACATCAGGATACCATCCAAGAACCTTATCCAAAATAGTGGGGCCAAGGGCTGAGTTTGTAGGATTTCTTGTTCGAGCCTACCCATAAACAGATTAGCATAAGAAGGTGCCATTCTCGTACCCGTAGCTGTGCCTCGGATCTGAAGGTAGTGTTTGTCGTCAAAGGTGAAATTGTTACATGTTAGAATTAGGTTGACCAGGTTAAGAAGGAAAGCTGTGGTAGGGGTATGAGGTTTGGGTCTCTGGTTAAGGAAGAATTCCAAAGCTGCTAAGCCATGGGCATGAGGAATGATGGTATTGAAGGAAGTAACATCTATGGTACAAAGCAGTATCTCAGAAGGAAAAGGGGGTAATTTACTGATGATTTCTAATAGGTGGTATTTGTCGCGTATGTAGGCCGAAGAGATTGAACATGTGGTTAAAGAAAGGAGTCAACAGGATCGGAAATGCGTTCGGTAGGAGTATCTACAATGGATATGCCTTGGTTACCTGGTTGTGGATCTTCGGTAATAGGTAAAAGGTTGCAATACATGGATTGTCCAAGGTTAGGTACTTTATGGATATTTCAGATATGCCCTCACGAGGACCATTAGCGGTAACTAAATCTGAAACTTTCTGTTGGTGGGTGTAGGTTAGGTCTGTGACGGTGGATTTGTAGGTGCTGGATTAGATAGTTGACGGTACGCCTCCTGGAGGTAGTCAGCTTTGTCCAAGACTACTGTGTGGACCCCTTGTCCGCTGGGAGGACTAGTATGTCCTGGTTCTCGCGTAACGCTACAAGGGCTTTGCGTTGGTTATACAGGTTACATGCATGCTGCAAGTGTAGGGAATACTTGTTTAAGGCTACTTCAACAGCAGAAGATATTTTCAAAGCGGTATGACAACGGGACGGTGTACTGGTGTTATGGCAGAGAGAGGGATTTTAGGCGTTAGCCCTGTAGGAGTAAGGCCTAAATTCAAGCATGAACGCAAAAAACTAACATGGGCAACTGATTTTGTACATTTAAAGATACATGAACGTAGACGGGAGAAAAAGATTGATGCGGGATCACACGGAGTCATTTTCGACATTCGGATAATATCATTAACACAAAGCAAAGCCGGAAAGGCAATAAACTGCCTTATGATAAATTTATGATCAGAAGAAAGGTTTATACTTACAGCTCTTGTTCCATAGGTGAACATACACACTTAAACACTAATACTTGCAATATTTCGGTACTAATGCCCTAGACTTGCTGTAGAGGAGAGACGCACACATGTGTATAGAACAAAAGACTAGGTCGACAGTAGCGACACGTAGCGGACGGCACATCGTTTGGAGAACACTTGAGAAGGCGCATATAGGAGAAGGACGGATAGGCAATATAATAGGTAAAATTTAAATAGAAGAAAAGGAATTGTACTTACGTAATATCTTGACGAAAATCACATACACAACACACATTGAACACTGTAAAGTCACTTAGAATTTTCGCATACACGCGTCATCAGTACAAGAGAATAAAGAAGTTCGTTTAACACACGTTCGCAACTTAAAGTGAGAAAAATTACATGGCGCACGGCCACATCAAAAACAGTTGATGACGTTCTGCGAGTGCGCAAGTACTCATGGGAATTATGGAAATGGTATTTTGTGTTGCAAATTGAGCTGGGTACAAAAAAATTATAACTGGGGCTCAGTAAGGGCAACTGGGGCTAGTCAGGAAAGTGAAATTCAGTATAGAAAACGCAGTCGGACAAGGTGGGATACAGTATAGAAAACACCCCCCCACAGAAAGTGGGATATAGTATAGAAAACGTACTCCGAAAAAGTGGGATTTAGTATAGAGAACATACCCCGAAAAAGTGGAATTTAGTATATATAACGTACCCCGAAAAAGTGGGATATGGTATAGTAGGAAACGCAATGACAAAAAAGAGTAGGTTGCTGAGTCAGTCACAAAAAGTGGGAGTCAGTATAGAAAACGAAAAAAAAAATGAATGGGCAGGGGCGAAGGGGAAGTATGGGTATAGACGAGAAGAGAAAAAAGCAAAAAAGTTATTGTAGGTTAAGGCTTAAGTTTAGCATTCAAGCACTGAATGAAGGCTCCTTTCCAGAGACGACGTGTGGATATGTTTGTGGTGGAGGATAGGGTACAGATTACAGCTATAAGGAAATTGTCATAGAAGTATGTGTTGTGAAATTGCGTGTGTGTAGACACTGGCGAATCGGGTCTGTTGGTGACGCAAAAGTAGCGGTGATTTTCAAGCGGAAATTCAAAGGACCACCTGTTTCCCCCATGTAGAATGCCATGCAGAGTGTGCAGGTTACGATACATATGACGTTTGAGGTTTGACAGGTTAGTCTGGAATGTAGAGTGAAGTTGCCATTGGCTGTGTTGATCAAGATAGATGGAGACGTAATAAATATGGAACAAGTTTTACATCAAGCGATGTTACATTTGAGGGCGGGAACTGAAAACAAATGGGACGAAAGGTTAGTGTGGGCCGGGATGTTTCTAAGGTTGGGAAGATACTGAAAAACTAATCTCGGCTCGGTGTGTATGTATGTATGTATGTATGTGTGTGTATATATATATATATATATATAATACACAGCCATATTCAATCCACTACTGGATGAGGCCTCTCCCGGAGGGAGGAGGTGGTCTACTGCTCCCACGCTGACCAGACGTGTTGGGAGAGGAGAGCCGAAGCTCTCAACTGTGATCGCTACCTCTTTATTCAGGTAGCTCCCCAATTGGCCTCACGACGCTGGGTGAACGCCGCACAGGCAACACCATCTGGAGTACTGCAACGGTCACCCGTCCAAGCACTGACCAGACCCAGAGCTGCTTGACTTCGGTGATCTTACGGGAACCGGTAGACCAGCTCGGCTAAGGCGTTGCCCATATAT
>JAGDQP010021943.1:0-14493 GCA_022664845.1 Lepisma saccharinum | reverse complement strand
CAACGCCCTAGCCGAGCTGGTCTAAAGGTTCCCGTAAGATCACCGAAGTCAAGCAGCTCAGGGTCTGGTCAGTGCTTGGACGGGTGACCGTTGCAGTACTCCAGATAATGTTGCCTGTGCGGCGTCCACCCAGCGTCGTGAGGCCAATTGGGAAGCTACCTGAATAAAGAGGTAGCGATCACAGTTGAGAACTTCTTCTCTCCCCTCCCTCTCAACATGTCTGGTCAGCGTGGGAGCAGTAACCACCTCCTCCCTCCGGGAGAGGCCTCATCCAGTAGTGGATTGAATATGGCTGTGAATTATTATTATATATAGGGTAAATTTGTGAGAAAAATTTAGGAAAATACAGCTAATAAGTTCCGCATTAGATCACACATATTTAACATATATAAAAGTCACTACGATATTTCGTGCTCACAGTTGAACGTTTTCAAGTGTAGAGGAAGAAAGCGAAGTTGCACGTGTTCACAAAGTACAAGATTGAAGAAACAGTGGCGACACGTAGCGGACAAAGAATCAAACTTGGAGAAAAACTAACAGCCTTAGCGTGTAATTTCCGGAGCTTGGAATAATTTACAGCTGTAAAGATTGTAAGAACAGGGTGGGATCGTGGATGGAAATGTGTAGAAAATGCAGAGCAAACGGGAAGTATAGAGCTATTGAAGGTTAGGGCCAGGATATATTTTCGCGGTTAAACAATGTATAAAGGCACTCGCCACAGACGGCGTGGTGAGAAGCTGGTCGTAGGGGATAAAATATGCATTATGGCAACCAGGAAAGATAGATCAAAGTTGGCATTGTGCGACTCGGTGTGCAAGGGGACTGGGGCATTCGGTTTGTTGATAGTCCAGAAGTAACGATGGTTGTTATACGAATATGGAGAGACCACCTGTTTACCCACATAAAAGGCATCACAGAACTTCCAGGTTAGAATGTATATAACATTAGAGGTTTGGCATGTATCCTTGGGATTTAGGGTGTACCGACCATTAGCAGTATTTATAGTGATTGTGGAAGAAGGGATGAAAATGGAGCAGACCTTACATCTGGGTCTCTGGCATGTATGGGAGCCGGTTTGGGGTGGTGGTAAGGAGGGATTTCTACGAACCAATTTGTTTCTAAGATTTGGTGGATGTTGAAAAACTTATTGATCTTGTGTTTGGGTCAGATTGGTGGATGTGAAAAATCGAGTGAAGGATTTGTTTGATCTTAGTTAGTTTAGGATGGAACTGGATGATTAGAGCCGGGCGACGTTGGGCGACGGCGGGAGGATTTTTGAGTGGGTTGAGTGTGTGAGCATGCACGGCGGATCTATTTGGTTACAAGGTTAGAAGAATAGCCTTGGTTGACTAGAGCCTCCTGGAGGCATTGGTTGTAAGTTTCTGCAGCAGAGGTGGTGGAATTCAGGCGTTGTCCTCTGGGGGCAAGGGAGAAAGGATTCAATTTCTTGGTGTGGTAAGGATGGGAACTTGAGTAGTGTAAATACTGCATATGGTTGGTGGCTTTTATGTGAACGGAAGTTGTGAAGATGTTGTTGACTACGTGAACTGGACAACAGGGAATTGGTACAGTTGTTCTAGGAATGTCTTGAGCATGGTTTCAACCATGGGTAAACAGGATCATTATATCATCCAAGAATCTTACCCAGAGTAGAGGGGTCAAAGGCTGAGTTTGCAGGAAATCATGCTCGAGCTTGCCCATAAACAAATTAGCATAAGAAGGTGCCATTCTCGTACCAATGGCTGTGCCTCGAATCTGAAGGTAGTGTTGTCAAAGAAGTTGTTACATGTGAGAACTAGGTTGGCCAGGTTGAGAGGGACGACCACCACCTCAACACGCCGTCTGTGGGCGAGTGCCTTTATCCATGGTTTAAGCGCGAAAGTATATCCTGGCCTTAACCTTCAATAACTCTAAACTTCCAGTTTGCTCTGCATTTTCAACACATATCCATCCACGATCCCACCCTGTACTTACATGCTATACAGTTGTAAATTATTCCAAGCTCCAGAAATCTATGCGCTATGGCAGTCAGTTTTTCTCCAAGTTTGATTTTTCGTCCGCTACGTTTCGCCACTGTCTCCTCAATCTTGTACTTTGTGAACACATGCAACTTCGCTCTCTTCCTCTACACATGAAAACGTGTAACTGTGTACGCGAAGTATTGTAGTGACTTGTATATATGTGAAATGTGTGTGATCTAATACGGAACTTATAAGCTGTATTTTCCTTCATTTTTTTCATATATTTACCTTAAATTGCCCTCCCGGCTTTCCTTTGTGCTAGTTATATATATATAATGATAAACAAGGTAGATAAAAGGGATACCTACAAAGTTAAATCTTGAGATAGGAGCACACGAGCTTCACAAACACTATAGGAAATTAGTACGTTTCGCAATTGCGTTTTTAACTGGTAGGAAGGAAAATGGACAGAGCGGACTGGTGCGGGAGTGGTGTTAGGGAAACGAAATTCTCAATGATGCTGGGTGACAGTGTGGCCAGGTTGTGGAGGCGGGAAAATGACTAGATGGGTGGGAGAAAACACCAAGTGGAGAAGTAAGTGCAAAGGTTAGTAGGAGCAGGTAAGGGACTTCCTGCAGAAAGCCCCTTCCTGACTCGGACTGTTCCCCCCTTCCTTTAATTAGTTGTACTGATCTGACCTCTCTTAGCAAATGCCGGAGCAATCTAACCTCTACCCCACAGAGACTTGAAAGTAACCGGGTAAAGGAACCCGCAACCTTAAGCCAACCAAAAAAATCCTAAACGCCCGCAGCCAGTTCTTAACCTTTCTTCCCGCACTTTCAGATACCGAACACAAAAGTCCTTTCGTACGGCCTTTCCTTCTCTCCTTCCCGTCATATTGAACAAGTCAACCTACTTAATGACTTCCTCACCTTCGCCCGTAACCTCAGGTGGCACTACCTCTAGTCCACTATCCTGACACCTCTCAGACCAGAACCTCTGACACCGAAACTCATCCCAGCCTCAACAAATTCCTTCCTCCCTCCAGTAAGGATCCTCTCACTCTCCCTCCTAACCACCCTGTAGAACTGTAGATTTCCTTCATCTCCAAACAAACTGCTCACCCTGGCTTCACTGACACGTTCCTATCACATCATAACCTCAATATTGCAGAACAAAGATTCTATCTGCAATCTTAGTTCTGATCCAACCATCACTATCCGCTCGGTTGATAATGGATCCATCACGGTAGTCATGAACTACTCTGACTACCAATCCGAAGCCCTTAAACTACTTTCCGATCCTACCTTTTACCGTACACTCGAGGAAGATCCCACCCAATCCTTCCTTAATAGGATCCTCACCTACCTTCAAGCGCATGGACTCCACGAGGTGCTGTCGCGTTCCACTGTCCCTGCACTGTCCTGACAATCCCAGAACTAATAAATTTTAACTATTTCCCAAAATCCATAAACCTGGTAATCCCGGCAGACCCATAGTTTCCAGTATTGGCTCTCCTACTGAAAGAATCTCCGCCTTCCTTAACCACCATCTCCAACAGTTTGTCCAGGCTCTCCCTTCCTACATCAAGGATACGAACCACTTCTTCTCCACAATCCATTCTATCCCTAATCCTCTCCCACCTGACACCATCTTAGTTACATTCGACGTGACATCACTGTATACCAACATTTCCCACACCCACGGTCTCACAGCGATTGAACACTTTCTCGACACACGCCCTAGTCCTCGTAAACCCAGTAAACTATTTCTACTTCAGCTAACCCAGTTTGTCTTCACCATGAACAACTTCACCTTTGACAACCACAATTTCCTGCAAATCAAAGGCACAGCCATGACCCCTTCCTACGCCATCCTCTTCATGGAATATCGACGATATTTTCTTGATCGGGATCAACGGACAAGAGTCACTGGAAACATTTCTGCAAAACTTCAACTGCACCTTTCCTGTCAAGTTCACCAGTTCCTTCTCGGGGGAACACGTAACTTTCCTTGATGTGGATGTCTGGCTCAAGAACTATCGACTTGAGGCAGGCGTTTACATCAAACATACCAACAGTATGCAGTATCTCCATTTCAACAGCTCCCATCCATACCATGCCAAAGACACTCTCATACGTTCTTGCTGTCCGGGGCTCCCGCATCTGTTCATCAGATAACCTGTTTCGTAACTATTTCAGTACCCTCTCCTCAGCTCTCACTAACCGTGGATATCCCAAACACCTCATCTGTAAACAACTGGACCGTGCCCGTAATCACCGTAACTCCAACCGACCTCCCCGCGAAGCATCCTCCACACAGTACCACCCCAGCCTTCAGGCCCTCCAAAAGCTTCCCAAACTGGCACACACCACATTTATTGCGTCACCTGAAACTGAAAGAGTTTTCCCGTCGTCTCCCAAAATAGTCTACTGTAGACCTCCGAATCTCATAACGATTCTCACCAGAACTGGACCAATCCCGGCTCCTCTCCCCAAACCTAGCAAGTGCAATAGATCCCGCTGCAAAACTTGTCCTATTTTTGATCCCAATCTTTCTTTCGTACATCCTGTCACTCACAAGACGTACTCTTTCAGACACTCCGGTCGTCGCATATCTTAAAACCTCGTTTATCTCCTACTCTGTAATCTATGTTCCGCCTTCTATGTTGCCGAACTCAAACTCCTCTCACATTCCGCATCAACAACCATCGCTACTCCTCCTAATCTCAACTTCCACACCTCCTCATACCCGAACACACTTTTTATCAAGGCTGCACCTTTGACGAAACCTTTCGAGTCAGAATCCGGAAAGTCCTGAGCCCTGACTCACCTGCCACAGTAAGAAAGAAATGGGAGCAGACGTACATATCCATCCCTTCCGCCAACCATGAACCCGGCCTCAACTGACAGTAACTCCTTGCAACGAAGGCCGTTGTCTTCTTCCTTTCTCTTCCTTGTTCCGTCTCTAGTTGCACTTTTATTTTATTCTATCTTTCTATACTCTTTCTTTGTTCTCCCCTTCATCTTCATCATTACTGTTATTTTTATTATTATTATTATTTCCCCCCTCCCCTCAGATTCTTTACCCTCTTAGTTTTTCAGGAAGACCCTTACCTGCTTCTAGTAGCCTTTGACTTTCTTCTCCACTTGGTGTTTCCCCGAACCATCTAGTCATTTTTCCGCCTCCATAACCTGGCCACACTGTCACCGAGCATCATTGGCAATATGGCGTTTCCTTAACACCACTCCCGGACCTGTCCGCTCTGACCAATTTCCTTCCTACCAGTTGAAAACGCAATTGCGAAACGTACTAATTTTCTATTGTGTTTGTGAAATTCGTGTGCTCCTATCTCAAGATTTCACTATGTAAGTATCCATTTTTTCTACCTTGTTTACCATCTTACCAGGTGTATAAGCTTAAATCCGCTGTTTGCCCATAGATGGCGTTCGTGAGCGTATGAAGCTACCATGGGCACGCCAGACCTATTGTGTGGATGAGTTGGACCTCTGGCAACACGAATTAGTGCACATAATCAGCAAGTGCAGACAACAGCACACAGTGTGCCGTTGGTAAGCATGGTTAGTTTTGTGCCAGAAAAAGAGCATATGCGGGAAGCTCTGCTTTTCTGCTTCCATTTGAAGAAATCGGTTGCCGACGCGCATCGAATGCTTGTGGAGGCCTATGGTGACAGTGCTTTATCGGAAACAAAGTGCCGAGATTGGTTTCGTCGGTTCAAAGACGGCAATTTTAACCTGAGAGACAAGAAGCGTGAAAATCGGCCCAGGAAGTTTGAGGACCTTCAATTGCAGGCGCTGTTGGACGAGGACGATACCCAATCGCAATAAATGCTTGCCGAGCAATTGGGCGTTACTCAAGCAGCCATTTCCATGCCTCTACGTGCCATGGGAAAGGTTCAGAAGATCGGAAAATGGGTGCCGCATGAATTGACCGATCGGCAGCTGGAGAGACGCCAACACACATGCGAAATATTGCTCGCCAGACAAAGAAGGAAGTCGTTCCTGCATCGGATTGTGACGGGCGATGAAAAGTGGATATATTTCGCGAATCCGAAACGCCAGAAATCGTGGGTTGATCCCGACCAACCATCAACATGTTCCTCGAGACCAAATCGCTTCGGACGGAAGACGATGCTGTGTGTTTGGTGGGATCAACAGGGTATCGTCTACTCTGAGCTGTTGCAACCGGGTCAAATTGTCAATGCTCACCGCTACCACCAACAACTGATCAACGTGCACCGTGCTCTGCGTGAAAAAAGGCCGGAGTATCAACAAAGACATGACAAGCTGATATTCCTCCACCACAACGCCCGATCGCACACGTCAAAAGTGGTCCAAAACTACTTGGAGACACTTAAGTGGGAGGTGCTACCCATCCCGCTTATTCACCAGACCTGGCCCCTACAGACTACCATCTGTTTGCGTCGATGGGCCACGCCCTCGCTGAGCAGCACTTCGATTCGTATGCAGACGTCCCAAAATGACTTGATGAGTGGTTTGCTTCGAAAGAGCAGGACATTTTTGGCGTGGTACCCACAAATTGCCCGAGAGGTGAGAAAAATGTGTAGCTAGCGAGGGAAAGTACTTTGAATAACTTGCTTTGTGCTTTCTATGAACACACCATGTGTTCTGCTGACTACCAGCGGATTAAAGCTTATACACCTAGTATATATACAGGGTGTTTCAGGATCTCTGGTTACAAACTTCGGGAGGTGAATCCTCACATCAAAACAAGAAAAAAAAAAGTTCATACGAACACGCACCCTATTATGCGTAGTTTCGGCGCTACAGGGCCCCAAAAACGTCCAAAACTGTACTTCATTCGAACACTAATAGCTGTACAGCTTGCGGTCCATCGTTTCGTCCAAGAAATCGGACCTCCTCGTTCGGAAAATGCACATGTCATCAGAAGTGATGGGAAAGTACGTGAGGGATTCCAGAGTGAAATGAGTTATTTCCCAAGAACTGAACAGCGAAACTGGATCGATCAGAGTATGTAGAGAATGACAATACCAGAGAACAAAATTATGTTGGTTGCAAGTCGACACCTCACGCAGGTGCAAGTTGGGGAAGGAATAAAGAATGTTATGCATGGTTGCATAACAGCAGAATCTATTTAAAGGTGATTTATTTCGAACACCTATAGCTGTAGAGCTTGCGGCTCATAGTTTCGTCACAGAAATCCGACTTGTTCGTTTAGAAATGTCAGAAGTGATTACCGGGTGAAATTATACAACCACGCAAAACATTCTTTATTTCTTCCTTATCTTGCATTTGTTTGAGGTATCACCTTGGAAACAATGTGATGTTCTCTGAGAGGAAGTCATCCTCTACTTGCTATGTTCGACCCACATTCGCTGTGCAATTCTTGGGGAATGCCCCATTTCAATCGGGGCATCCCTCGCGCACTTTCCCGTCACTTCTGACATGAGCATTTTCTGATAGAGAAAATACAATTTGCTTGAAGAAACGACGAGCCACCAGTTCTACATCTATTAATATTCGAAACAAATCCCCTTGAAATACAGTTTTGGACGTCCTTTGGGCCCTCTAGCACCGAAAATACACATGAAATGGCCATGTTCATATGAACTTATTTTTTGTTTCCATATGAGAATTTATCTCCCGAAGTATGTAACACCCTCATATTCAGCAGTTTTCTATCCACTGCTAGATGAATGCCTCCCTTTTTCTTTCAAAATATCTCGGTTTGCTCCTGTCCTTGATTTCATCCACCCATCTTGCATTTGGGTGGCGTCTCGATCGTTTCTTTTCTCTAGGAATTTAATGTAGTACATTAGTCGTCCACATTTCATCTGTTCGTCTAGCTATGTGACCGGCCGCTTCATCTTCACTTCATCTTCTTCGCAGTCTTGATTACATCCTCTACCTTTGTTTGTGCGCGAATCCATTCACTTGTCTTCCTGTCCCTCTGGTTATTTCTAGCATGCATCTCTCCATTGCTCTTTGTGTGACTCTCAATCTTTGAGTCGTTTGCGCATTCAGTGTTCATGTTTCACAGCTGTACATCATCACACGTATGACACATTGATTATAAAATTTACGCTTCAGACACATTGGTAGTTTACTTTTGAAAATAAAGTGTAGTCTTCCAAACGAACTCCACGCCATTTTACATCTTCTATTTATTTCATCAGTCAACTTGGCATTCGATGTTTTGAGCTGGCCTAGGTAAACATACTCATCAACTATGCCTATTGACTCTCCTCTAATCTCTATTTCCCTCTTTGCAGCATGTTGATTGTATATGACTTTTGTTTTACTTAAATTCATTTTAAGGCCTATTTTTCGAACTCTCATTACTCAGTTCTCCATTGTGGTTTGTAGTTCTTCTGCACTTGAAGCAAACAGGACTATATCATCAGCGAACCGTAGGTGATGAAGATATTCGCCATTAATTTTAATTCCAACTTCATCCCAGTTTAAATTTTGGAACACACTCTCCAGGACCGCAGAAAACAGTTTTGGAGAAATTAAATCCCCTTGCCTTATCCCTTTTCCAGCTTTAAATTTTTCACTTTCTTGATGTAGTCTAATTACAGATGTGGCAGTGGAATAAATGTTTCGCAGTAACTTGATGTATGCCCTTTCGATGCCTTGATGTTCAAGTGATTTAAGTACTGCTGACAAGGAGACTGAATCGAAAGCTTTTTCAAAATCTACGAATCCCAAACATAGTGGAAGTTCATAATCATTAGTCCTTTCCATAAGTTCATTCAATGTTTGTAAGTGGTTCTTTATGCTAAATCCACGACGAAATCCGGCTTGTTCCCTTCCCTGGTTAAAATCCAAGTCCCGTTCAATACGATTCAAAAAGCTTTGGTGAACATTTTGTATAGAATTGACAGTAAACTAATTGGTCTGTAGTTTTCGACGCGTGCTTTGTCCCCTTTCTTGTATAACAAAATGATAACAGCATTATTCCAACTTCAGGGTTTAATTTCGCAAGTTCCTCTTTTATCTTTTCACATCCCCAATTAAACATCTCTGCCGTGAGTCCATTCATCCCTCGAAGTACTTTATCCTCTTCTTTCATTACGTCTGGGACATCTACATCATTTTCTTCTGAGTCTTCATTTCCTAGTTGTTCTTCTGAGCAGTACAATTCTCTGTAGAAATTTTCAAATATTTTATAATTTCTTCCTTATTTCGTGTTACGGTCCCGTCTGGTCTCTTAACTGTAATTATTTGCTTTTTTCATATAATGAACTGCTGTTTGGTTTTCTTCAGGCTCTTGTTTTCCTCGATTGTATTTCTTCCAAGATTTTCTTTATATCTTCGTACATTATCTATTATTTTCTTCTTTACGGTTTTATTTAGTTCTCAGTACTCAATTCTCTTGATGTAATTTTCCTCTTCTTTTCATTCCCGTTCTTTTCTTCATCAAGAGTTTAGTTTCTTCAGTGCTTCTGCTCAATTTTTTAGGTAGATTTCGAAGAAAAATATACCTATTGAGATCGGTACGATATCTAAGTGTGTGTATATGTGTATATATATATATATATATATATATATATATATATATTAACACGATAGCGGCCATAATTTTGAAGATATTTGAACCAAATGTTTATATGTTGTTTCTAGGCTTAATAGCTCCGTTACGTTCGTTAATGAGCAAAATCGGTCGCCATCTTGGATCCAAAATGGCCGCCGAACCCATTGTTGTATTGAATACACAGCCTATACGGCTGCAGCTAGAAATATCAAATTTGGTAACACGGTGCATTATCACTTGTATGTTACTAAAATATTACGTGCTGTATCCAAAGACGCCATCTTGGATCCAAAATGGCGGACCTAAAAAAACATTTTCCAAACTATTTGAACTAGAGAAACGAAGTTTGGCATAAAGGTGCATTATGACAAGGAGTTTAGGGAAATATTACAACATTTGGGAATAGTCGCCATCTTGGATCCAAAATGGCCGCCCAAAATCCCATTTTGCACATCGTTTGAGCTGGATAAATGAAATTTTCCTTGAAGGTGTACAGTCACAAGTGGGCCACGACAATATAAAATAAAACTTTCAAAAAGTCGTCAACTTGGATCCAAAATGGCTCTCTGTTTTCCCTAGATTTTCTAGATCTAAAAGTGGCGGTTTTCCTCTGATAAGCTTTTTTTCTCTCAAGTCTGGTATTTAGTTTCAGCTTACATCTCACCATCCCATGATCACTCGAGACTTTGAAACTGTTCAGAACAGACACGTCTCGCAGAATTTCCCTGTTATTCGATAGAACGTAGTCTATTTCGTTTTTGGTCCCATTTGTGTCTTTCCACGTCCACTTCCTCTGGGGCGGTTTCTTGAAAAATCTATTGGAAATGAACGATCTGTTGGCTTCTGACAATTCAACCAACTTATCTCCTCTCTTGTTTTTCTTGCCAGATTCAGTTTCCAACTTTCGTGTCACTGCTCTGCTTGGTTCCTACTTTCGCATTGAAATCTCCCATTAGAATTTTGTAATGCGATTTGCTATTATCCAAAATCTTCTGTATCTGCTCGTATAGGTCTTCGATTTCCTCCTCCGGGTGTGAGGTTGTTGAAGCGGTATCTCTATCTGTACGGTATCTCTTGTTTACCTTTACTACCCGTGCGATTATATCTGAAATTCCTTCATTTACTGTATATATATATATATATAAGGTAAATTGAAGACAAATGAAGGAGAAAAAAGGATAATACTTACAGCTTACTTTCGCATTAGATCACACATATTCACATGTACATATAAAAAGTCACTATGTTTCGTGTATTCACACTTTTTCAAGTAGAGAGGAAGAGAGCGAAGTTCACGTGTTCACACAGTACAAGTTTGAAAAGACAGTGGTGACACGTAGCGGACAAAGCATCAAAACTGGAGAAAATTTGACTGCTGTAGCGCGTAGATATCCGGAACTTGAAATAATAATTGTATAGCGTGTAAGTACAAGGTGGGATCGTTGATGGAAAAGTGTTAAAAATGCAGAGGAAGAGGGGAGCTTAGAGTTATTGAAGGTTCAGGCCAGGTTTTATTTTCGCTCTCAAACCGTAAATAAAGGCATTCTCCAACAGACGGCGTGTTGAGGTGTTGTGTGCTGGTCGTAGGGGGTAAAATGTGGATTATGGCAACCAGGAAAGATAGATCAAAATTGATATTGTGGGACTCGGTGTGCAAGGAAACTGGGGCATCCAGTTTGTTGATAGTACAGAAGTGACGATGGTTATTAATTCGAACGTTAAGAGCACAACTTGTTTCCCCCACACAAAAGGCATCACAAAACTTGCAGGTTAGGATGTATATAGCATTAAGGGTTTTGCATGTACCCTTGGGATTGAGGGTGTACCGACCTTTAGCAGTATTGATAGTGATTGTGGGAGAAATGATGAAAATGGAGCACACCTTACATCTGGGTCTCTGGCATGTCTGTGCGCCGGTTTGGTGTGGTGGCAAGGAGGGATTCGTACGGACCAAGATGTTTCTATTAGGTGGATGTTGAAAAACTAATCTAGGTTTGGTGGGGAATATTGATCTTGTGTCTGGGTCAGATTGGAGAATGTGGAAATTAGAGTGTAGGATTTGTTTGACTTGGTTAGTTTAGGATGGAACTGGGTGATTAGAGCCGATGGGTTGGATTTTTGAGTGGGTTGAGTGTGTGAGGATGCACGGCGGATTTGTTTGGTTACAAGGTTAGAAGGGTAGCCTCGGTAGACTAGAGCCACCTGCAGGCGTTGGTTGTAAATTTCAGCAGCAGAGGTGGTGGAATTCAGGCGTTGTCCTCTGAGGGCAAAGGAGAAAGGAATCGCTTTCTTGGAACTTGGGATGGGAACTTGAGTAGTGTAAATACTACATATGGTTGGTGGCTTTTATGTGAACGAAAGTGGGCAGTGTTGTTATTTTTACGCTTACACACTATACAGTTATTATTATTTCAAGCTCTGGATATCTACGCGCTACAGCAGTCAGTTGTTCTCCAGTTTTGATGCTTTGTCCGCTACGTGTCACCACTGTCTCTTCAAACTTGTACTTTGTGAACACGTGAACTTCGCTCTCTTCCTCTCTACTTGAAAAAGTGTGAATACACGAAACATAGTGACTTTTTATATGTACATGTGAATATGTGTGATCTAATGCGAAAGTAAGCTGTTAGTATTATCCTTTTTTCTCCTTCACTTGTCTTAAATTTACCTTAAATTGCCTTCCCGGCTTTCCTATTCCACAACTCGTATTATTTTCTAGAGCACAGAGAAGATGAAGTTTTCACACAATTAATGTAAATTTTAGGCATTCTTATTGAAAAAGGTCTGAAATTTTAAAATCTTTAAAGTAAATTGAACAAAATCACTGTTTAGCCCCTCTTTTGGGGGCTTGAACACAATAGTTTATTTTCCTTATGAGAAAATCAGTGTTAAAATTTGGAAGCAGTTTTCTTCAATAATTATTTGTACGGATTTTGCCACAAATGAGTATCATTAGTTACAAAATATAATAAGATTCATCTACAACGCAAGAATAGGTGTCTCCAACATTATGTGTAAGACCTCCCTTCGGGGGAAAAGAGGCGTAACAAGGGGTGGTTGGAGTTACAAAAATCCCAAAAATTATTTTGAGAATGCCAGTTACCATCAGATTAATTACAAATGTAACAGAATTAATGCTCCGATCCTCCTTGTAAGTGCCAGTGACATAATATGGGGCTCCAGCCCCTTTCCAAAAATCACTTTAAAAATTTTCAATAAATATCCTTAGTAGGGACATGTATGCAAAAGCTATTCTTTAAAATCTATTAGTGTGAAATTTGGAATTATTGTAGAAAAATGTATGAATGTTTCAAAACTGGAATGTTATTTTGTAATAGACTGGTTTAGGGAGGCACAGCTATTGGTGATGGATGGTTATAAAAATTCCTAATTTTATTTCTGGAATGCCATTGAGAGTCAGATTAATCACAAATGTCACAGAATTAATGTTCCGATGCTTCTTACATATGTCAGTGACTGATATGGGGCTCCAGCCCCCTTCCAAATATCACTTTTAAAAAACAATTAATTAACAAAGGATTTTTAAAAAAAAACTTTTTGAACAAAGGAAAATGGACTAAAATGTAAAAAATAATTTTATGAATCGTAAAATAAAAGCGTGGGTGTTCTTAGATATGATGGTTTTATGAAAAGGTAAGCAAGAGCACCCACGCTTTTATTTTCCGATTCATAAATTTATTATCTTTTACTTTTTAGTCTTTTTTTTTTTTTGCTTAAAAAAGCGTGTTTTTTAATAAGTCCTTTTTTAATTAATGTTTTTCTATATTAAAGAGCTCGCACATCCAAATCCTAAAGTGTTCTGCAACCTGTGAAAACCCAACATCGTTGCAGGCTAGTATTTATTTTACGATAAAGAAGTCCATATTAAATAATTGTTTTTAATTAATTACGGTTAACTGGATTATTGTGTCGTATATCTAATGATTGAATATTGTATTGTCATCGGAAGCAAGCAAGTTTACAAACTTTTACAGAAATCGGATGATGAAAAGTTAAAAATCAATTACAAGATTTGTACCGGAGATGAAACATGATTACAGAGTTAATTAATAAAAGCGTGTAAAAATTCACTGTAAATATCCTTAGCAGGAACATAAAGGCAGAAGCTTTTTTTATCAATTAATGTGAAATTTGGCATTATTGTAGAAAAATGTATGAATTTTTCAAATCTGGAATGTTATTTTGGTAACGCACAGCCTTACGAGGGTACAGGGGGCGTTGCAAAAGGTGAAGTGTTACAAAAATTCCAAAATTTATATTGGGTATGGCCAATAAGCGTTGATTAATCAAAAAGTCACAGAATTAATGCTCCGATGCTCCTTGCATGTGCCAGTGACTGATATGGGGCTACAGCCTCCATTACAAGAATCACTTGAAAAAAAATTCGAAATAAATATCTTTAGCAGGAACATACTGGCAGAAGCTGAATTTTTTGTGCAATTAATTTGAAATTTGGAATTTTTGAAGTAAAAATGTTTTACTTTTAGAGCTGTAATGTTATTTAGGCAACGCAGGTTCTAAGGGTTGGAAATGAGGAGTAACAAAGGGAAGGTGGATTATTAAAGCACAACTTTTTTCCTTTTTTGAATTACGGTAAGCGTCAAATGAATCACAAACATCCCGCAATAAATCCTCCGATGTTACTTGCAGATGTCAGTGCCTGCCTTCGAGGCTGGAGCCCTATTCCAAGAATCACTTAAAAAGCTACACGGTAGATGATGTCCTTTGCGTGGCCATACTGTGAGAAGCTAATGTTTTCTCATAACTAATGTAAATTTTGGCATTTTTCTAAACAAAGATAGAATTTTTCACATCTGCAATATTATTTTGGAAACGCACCGCCTTAGGGAAAGCACAGAGGACGTTACAAAACACAATATTTGCGGCCCGGAGTAAAATTTGGAGCAAAAAAATAAATCCAAATTTCCCATTAAATGTACAAAAAAAAAGTAGGTTCTATGAGTATGTCTCT
>JAGDQP010021942.1:0-31090 GCA_022664845.1 Lepisma saccharinum | reverse complement strand
TATTGAGTAAGAAAAATATCAACTCGGAACGCGGGGCCTCCCTAAGCGCGGGGCCTGGGGGGTTGCCCCAGTTGCCACCCCCAAACACCGCCTCTGTGCAGAACTTATTGCACTCATAATAGAAAATTAGTTTCTGTTTTCCTCTACTGAAACTTGAGTAATTGACATAAAACGAAAAAGGCGGGAAACCTCACTTGGATTGAGCCTTAATTCACACACTGTTGGCAAGTCAGACACCATCAACGTTGGTTACCACTAAAAACAATGCCGAGCAAGAAACACAATCAAAATACATGCAGAAATATTTTCTCCAATCAGACACAGGTCTGTGAACGCCCGGTAGAGAGCAGCACGAATCAGAAAGGTGTGCCATCTATTGGAAAGAACTGAACGAAGCTTAGACGCAAACCTTTCTATTACGGTTCATTGACAAAGCACCGGACAAGTCTGAGGGCTGACGTCTCTTGGCGAGCACTATTTCAAGAAAAGACATAGAAAAGCTAGCAGCAAGGAGTTGAACGAGGTTCCTTTCCAGTATTCGCATGATGCAAGAGAGGACAAATGTATTAAAAAATCTGGATGAGGACTCGAACCTTGTTTGACCATCTGAAGTAGACCTACATGACGTTAGCTACTACACCACTGGGGCTGGTTTTGTTTCGAGACGTGGTAGGAATATGCATGAAAAGGAATCCTTGGAAGAAGATTACGTCATATGTCTGTTTGGTAGATAACCTTCTTTGAAGTCGTACACAGACCGTACTATTACATGACAGCTTGTATATTTGTAGCGTAATTATGTTTCATTAACAAATGAAAATAAACACACAATGTATTGTAAACAACAAAAAAAGTTGTTTAAAATTACTGGTACGTAAACAAAACTGAATTCTCTGGAGGGAAAACCAATCAGACAACAAGATAAATGTGATGTTGCCCTTATAAATATGTTTCGGAATTTCAAAAGCCAACCAGAAAAGAGGTAGCACCATGCATCCACTATTCCTTCTCTTCTCTGCATTATGGCTACATTCATGTGTTTTTGGGTGTAAGTACATTTTTATTTAATCATTTTCTTACATGAAGCGCTGTTATTGTTTAGTATGAACTATTAGCTACAAGTGAAAAGTCATTTTTAGAGGAGCCCCCTCTCTTTTTTCACTACACTCTTCATATTTATTTAAAATGCCATACAATTATTGTCAAAATTCGTCGTTAATATGCTGGTATGTCAAGGAAAAACGAAATTATAACAAATAATTGTCACTGATCTTTGCATTTACAACAACCGAAAAATAAACTGACAAGGGAGGGGGCACTCAGATCACCCCGAACCCCTACTTCAAATTTCGTACACAGGTAGATCAGCGAAAAAGAGATTAGCACACAAAACATTAGCTGCCATTTTGAAGTGCAAGGCCTTTGAATAAAAGGGCAAAGTTAGGACGCGATGTTAGCTTATACAGTGCTTGTCAAAGTTCCATGATAAATATCTCAGTTTTTGATAAATTGAAAGCGACAAAAGTTGCAGAAAATAAACAGAGCTATCGGATGGCCTAGCTCATCACAATTTGTTTGGCCCTGTTTGGGCCCCATGAGGCCCAACTTTGTTATTTTTAAATGGGAATTCCCATCTTTTATTGTAGATTCTGTATCTACGAAAGAAAACTAAATTAGAATATGTTCTGCTCAAAACTGTAGGATATGAGTCCTGAGCCCTACAGGGTCGGAAAGCAGATTAATGGTTAAAAGTTTCAGAAATGTTAAATATCTCGGTTAGAATGAGTTTTATCTTTCTGCACGGAGGATTATTTATGCATGGAGGATAGTAGAGTGTACGTTTAACTATCTACTACTTTTATTCACACTTCATAACTCCTACTCTATTATTTATATAAAATACTCTCCGATAGTCATTTGTTCCGCTTGACAATACTAACGTATTCTAAATATTTCTAGAAGTAATAACATTAACAATTTGTATGACTGATTTTGTACCAAATCGTACGAGTTCTCATATACGCCAATACAGTGTTCGATTTGCCGGTGGGGATACCGGTTTTTTTTCCTGGTGCGTGAGAATTTCATCCCCGGTTATTGATTCCGAGTATCACCTCCAACCAGAGATAAAATCTTTGTATTTTCACCAAAAAAATAGTATTTTGAAACTTGTCAGCACGCACTAGTTTTAGGATTCCCTTCGTAATTTATAACCAATCGGACACTGCACCAATACTGTGCAACACCAGCAAAGGAGTAAACGGATGGTGCTGCCACCATAGAAAAAGCTTGACAGTGATAAATAGCCATTATATGAGTGATAAGAAAGAGAGCAAGCTCAAGTATTTTGTTCCATTTTCGATAGATTCTACGAAATTACAAGAAAAGCAGAGAAATGGGTAAGTGGCTAATATTTTGAGAGACCCGCCCGTCAGATGGCTCTCCTGATTTTCTGAAACATTTGTCTATTTCATTTTTTTTTTTAAGTATTCTAACTGACATATTTAGCGGTTCCGGAACTTTCAACACTTGTCACCATTATCTACTTTCCGGCCCTGTAGGGCCCAGAACTCACATCCTACAGTTATGAGCAGTACATCATCTGATTTAATTTATCCGTATATACAGAATTTGCAATAAAAACTGGGGATTCTCATATCAAAAATCAAAGTTGGGGCTCTTCAAGAGCCCCAAACATTTTGATTGGCAAGCCCATCCGATAACTTTGTTGATTTTCTGCAACTTGTGCCTCTTTCAAATTAAAAAAAAAAATCAACCGAGATATTTAGCAGTTCCGGAACCTTTAACCTTTAACAGCTTTAGTGCAATGTGCGGCTGTAGGGTCCAGGACTCACATCCTACAGTTTTGAACAGGACATATTCTGATTTAGTTTTTTTTTTTTTTTCGTAGATACAGAATCTGCAATAAAAGATGGTTGTTCCTATTTAAAAAATCAAACTTGGGCCCCAGGGTCCCAAACATTTTGATGGGCTAGCCGATCCGATAGCTCTGTTGATTCTCTGCAGCTTCTGTTGCTTTCAAATTTTGAAAAAAAAAAAAAAAAAAAAAACGCATTCTGACCGAGATATTTAGCTGTTCTGGAACTTTGACAAGCACTGTAAGAGACCGCGTCCAAATTTTACACTTTTATTCAAAGGCCTTGCACTTCAAAATGGCAGCTATTTTTTGTGTGGTAATCTCTTTGTGGCTGACCTACCTGTGTACGAAATTTGAAGTAGGGTTTCGGGGTGATCTGAGTGACCCTTCCCTTCTGAGAGAAAGATTTAGAAGTACACTGAAATGAAAGGTGATAGATAATGTAGATCCTCAGAGGCGTAACAACAATACCGCGACATCCCACATTGCGTGAGGGAAAGTATCCATGGGGCCCTACAACCGTCATGGATTCTATAAATAGATCCAGCAAGCATGCTAAGAGCAGTCGCCTCGAAGTTTTATTTTGAAATTATCTTAGAGTTAGTGAAAGGGAGGGGATTTTTATGCCTTAATGGGGCTTTTAAGGACTCACAAGAGAATCTCCGTTTCAGAAATATTTGGCAACACTATTTTCTACAGTTGGTGTGTTGATTTCTACATGTGACAAGAATTTGCTGAAATTTTATATGGGAGATGCTACTTGAAAGGCCCAAGGACAAAGGTCCTAAAAGTTTTTTGTTTGGGGGGTTGGGAGAATTCTAGCTACGCTACTGGCACTACAGAAACCTTCACAATTTTATCACAATAGTTATATTTTTTTTCATGAGTTCACAATATTCTATGGTTTAACAATAATATACAGGAAATGATCTCCATTTTCATTAACACATACTCGAATCCTACGGGAATCTTTTCATTGAATCATTTCTCTCGAAGAAGCATTCATCTTAAATGGCAATCTTGTCTTTGAGTTCTAACTGAAATCAACAGCCATCCATAAAACTTTTAGCAGAAAGTACATGGTACATGGGAGGACCCATGGACGCGTGAGTAGAATTGTGCAGGTTAATAGAAGGTAGGGACACTACATCCTTGAGGTAAAATGGTTCCATAAATCCAGATTTACACGTATCCTGCTGACGAGAAGATCCACGTATTGTGAGACAAACATGGGTTCATAGAATAAAAGTGTCTAGTCTCAAGTTACAGGATGATGGTGGAAGTATTATAAAAGTGGGTTTTTCTGCTAGGATGGAATGAGACTTTTCATACGTACATATATACATTTAGATGCCAGAGGATATTTAAAATACATTCGTGACCCCACCACTTCTTCTTGCAATTGACGTATCCAAAGGGAAAAATTGCTTCTAACAAGATAATGCACCGTATCACGAGTACTTTTTATCTAAGAGTGGTTCCAGAAGCTTGACAATGAGTTCATATTAGTTCAGTGGCCTTTGGAATCTTCTGATCTAAATCCCATTGTATATTTAGAACAAGATAATGCACCATATCACACAGCTCTTATTATCTCAGAGTGGATCCAGGAGCATAACAATGAATTCACATTACTTCGGTGGCCTTCTTGTTCCCCCAATCTTGATCCAATTGTCTTTTACAATTAAAATGTACATTGACACAGAACTCGCATTATCCCCGAATGTTCCAGAACTATAACATTCCGTTAACATTACTTCAGTGGCCATCCCATTCTCCTATACTCAATCCGTTTGTGAGCCTATCGGATGAGATTAGACGTCCTGCCTGAGCACTGTGTATTGTCTATCCGTTATCCAATTTGAATTGCAAGACCTATGCGCATAATATAATATATCTTTTAATGCTTTCAATATTACTACAACGAATCGGGGTACTTTTTAGTGTTCAAAAAGGCACCGGAAAGTACTAAATACGTATCATTAATATAATGTACACTCAGCGTATAAATTGAATGCAGATGTACAGATACTACTTCTGCATTCTACAAGTTATATCTTTCTTCCTTTTTTCAGCTGCTTCTGAGGTTCACAATCCCTTTGATAACAATACTTACATACAGTTTCTCGACAAACTTGGTCAGCTGGCTATATCTCCTTTAGAAGAAACAAGGAAAGTCACACGTGCCAATCCAGCAAGTGTTGTGCAATTTCATCTTTATACAAGGTACAGTTTAGTTTTCAGTCAAAATGTTGCAGACAAGATATTGCAATACAATATGAATACCGAAATGAAATGAAGTAATACCGAAATGAAAAAAAAAACCACCGTAAATGCTATCACAGAAAAATATATTGCGATAGGTCAATTTCACTTGTCATTCTTTCGTACAGGATTAGAGTTATACCAAAATTGACTTCGTCATTGGGTTTCTTGGAACATTCCAGCACAGATTGATAGATCATATGACCCACTTACTATTAAAAAAAATTGGAGCATAGTCAAGATGGCTGCTTTCAAGATAGCGGCCATTGTCGCCAATCCTTCCAGCATGTATTGTCACCTGTCCAGTATCCATTAAAAGCCATTTGCTTTTAAGGGTGTATAAAAATTCGGGAACACTTTTAAAATTTTATTGTAGCCAAACTAGTAGCATTACAAGGTAACAAAGTACATCACTTCAAAGAAAAACGTTGTAATTTTTTATTCAAAGCACTCACTTTACAAACGCTCTATGTGGGAACTGTGTGTGACGCGGCAAATGCCGACGCGATAATCGAACTCTTGCCACACACGGCCCAACATATCTTCCGAGACTGTAGCTGTTACTTGTTCAATTCTCCTTTTAAGTTCCACAATATCACTTGGAAGAGGTAGGACATATACAAGGTCCTTTACATAACCCCATAAAAATCACAATGGGTGATGTCCGGAGACCTAGGAGGCCATTTTAGCACACATTGGTCGGTTGCTCCACTACGACCAATTCAACGATTTGGTAGCTCTGCGTTCAGATATGCCCTAACGTCACGGTGAAAATGTGGAGGGTCCCCGTCTAACTGAAGGACAAAGTTATCTGATTCACTGTGCAACAATGGCATTAACCAGTTCTGCAACATCTCAAGGAAGTAGTCTCCCATTACAGTTTGTTCTTCAAAGAAGAAAGACCCATAAAGTTTCTTGTGAGACGTGGCACAATAAACATTGACCTTAGGAGAATCTCGCTCGTGTTCAACAATGCTATGCGGGTTTTCTGTTCCCCAAATTGTACAGTTATGCCTGTTTAGTTTCCCATTTATATGAAATGTTGCCTCGTCCGAAAAAAAATTCAAATGCACATCTTTGACCTTGAATGCACAGCAAAACTGGAATCGCTGCTCTTTGTCTTTAGCATATAACTTTTGCACTAACTGTAGTCTGTACGGTTTCATGTTTATTTTTTTACGCAAAACACGCCACACAGTCATTCATGGCATTTCCAACTTACGTGAAGCTCTGCGTATAGATTTTCTCGAACTCCTTGTGAAAGCTTCTCTCACTCGTTCAATGTCATTTGCACTCACACCTGGCCGACCACTTCTCTTGGCACACAGACACCTAGTTTCAACAAACTTTACACGCTAATTGTAGATTACCTTCCTGGTTGGTGCTGCTTTCCCATACTTTATCCTAAATTTTCGTTTGAGATCCGTTGCACTCTTTGTTTTGTCACATTCTAGCACGCAGAAAGCCTTCTCAGTTCCAGAAAGCGCCATCTTGATTATGATACCACTTACCACCTAGCGACGATATATGGAACTACACGTAACACTTGCAATGAGAAAAAGCTTATAACTTTACTCTTTGAAATGATGCACTTTGATACTTTCGAATGCTACCCGTTTGGCTACAATAACATTTTTAAAGTGTTCCCGAATTTTGATACACAGTTTATAAAAAAGAAAAGGCGTTTTCCGTTTTCTGTATTGGATTTACTTGCTCTGTACGTTCCATCTTTCACGGGTTTCCCTGTCGTTATTTGTTGACAGCAGCACCTATAATTTTGACTGTGATGGTTTATCTAGACACTATATCTACATACGAAATGCCATCAAAATCGAGATTTCTTGGGATAAAAGACATCATATGTGAAGAACAGAGTGCAATGTATAACATATGACGTGGCCTAACCTAAACTAACCTAACCAAACAATGTAATATGCAATGAATGATATGCAAAGTGAACTGTTCCATATAGATCTAAATATTTTCAATGTTCAATCTAATACATTATTTTCAATTAGCAACATCGCATTCACCTAATCCCTTTCATTTCCAGGAAATAATAAAAAATGCAAATAAACTGACGTACCACCATTTGTAAACATTTGGCAGTATTGCCATGTTGGCTACACTAACAATGATATGGTATTATATTTTACTTCTAATATCTACCCCGTTGATACTCGAAGATGGAACTATTGCATTAGAGAAAAGAAGCAGATTGTAATTCACATGAAAACAAAAATGTTTTTGTTTTCGTCCGAGTAATTAGATCCCAAAATTTGTCCAGTGATAAATTATTCTTTAATATATGAAGGCTACACACACAAAAAAAAACAAGATAGTCCAAAGACAGTGAAATTGATGTTATAATGGAATCGTATTATTCCATTGGATAATTTCCACGTGACAAGTAATAAAGGAAACTACTCAACTAAGTCAAAAGTTATTGAGAAGTCAAGGTACCTATAAGAATGTTCTAAGTTTTTTCTTTCCCCTTGAAACACTTTTTGGACTATGTTGGGTTTTCCTCTGTGCCCTTCATATGCTAAAACTGCCTGTTAGTTACTTTAATATGTATTTATTTATTTCATATTCTACGTGGATGCAGCAAATGCAATTATAGACCAGAACAATAACAAATAAATCAACAATAACGAATAACAGAAGACAATAAATAACATAAATCAACAAAAAATAAACATATATTTCTAAGAATGAACATAACAATTTTATGAATTCCTGGAGTTTGTCTTAAGCATTTCATAACAAACTAATGTTTTGGAAGATTAAACTCTGGAGGTTCTGGAAGAGAGTGGTACACTTCAGGGAGTTACCAAATGAGGGAATTTCCCTCTGCATTTCCAGTCTCGGAGTTTTCTATAGGAAATGTTTTGCATCTGCTAGTCAGGTGAGGAATTCTTATGTAAAATTACTCCAGTGTATTGTTTCTCCCAAAGATCCCGTTTACTATGTTGTGTAGAGGTCATTCAATTTTTGGCGTCTCTTTCATTTCTAGTATTCCGTGGCCTGACAGGTTCGTAACTTCTGGTCTTTTAATCTTAAGGTTTAGTAAGAAGAAGACTTTTCTGTTCATAATAATAAATAAATAACCACTGGCGTGACAGGCCGATAGATCCTGAGCCTACCCAAACGCCATCTGTCCGCGGTTGGTGAAACTGCGTCCACCTGAGTGGCGGCTGTGTGGTTAGCATTGCGCGCTACCTGACCACGAACCGGCGTATCAGGGACTTGCTAGACCGAGTGTGGCCGTCACGTCTTTATTCATGTGACTCCCCAGTTTGCCTCACGATGGTGAGTGGACGCCGAAAAGTGGGACTCCAGCCGGGGATTGAACCCGGGACCACGCGGACGTGAGTCCAACGCTCTAAGCACTAGACTATGGAGCCCCTTTTCTGTTTCCTTATGGATAATGTTATTCGTCATAGACTAAATAAGTGAAGCATATCAATGATTGGAGGAACCCAGGACAAGTAGAATGTTCCAAGAGCTACATTATTAGTGATATTCGTTAATTTATAAATAAGACGGAGCGTTTCATGGCTTTAGTAACGATGGTAATCAACTGTCAGCTTACTGTCGAGTATTACTTCAAAGTTTTGATGCTTTTCAGCTCAAGGAATTTCATTGCATAACTTATGTGAAAGTGATGGAGTATTTCTTTCAGAAGACCCTATTTTTCTCATTAGTATATTGGACGGGAATAGTTGTACAATTTGATCAAAATACTTTTTGTGACTACATTTTGATTGTTTGGGACAAAATAAATGAACTTCTCACGTATTGAACACCAGTATATTGCGTAAACTAATCTACAAAAACTATTATTATTAGACAGAAAAAAAACTTATAATCACAATAATTTACATCAAATTGTAAAGACATTTATCATCTGCTGTACAATAGCTAGTTGACTTAAGTCTATGCTCGAATAATACCGTATGAAATTATTTGTTTTCGCATGTGAAAATTTTGTTTGTATGTACTTAAGTACATTCAATAAGCCTGTTAACAATTGAGAAGCTTTTTTCCTACTATATTCGTTTTATATTTTTTTTTTTCATATTTCATATAATATAAAAGTTTCTGATTAGATTATTTTAAAAAAATGATATTGTAAACCATTGATTTTAATTGGATGGAGTACTTTCTCGTTCAAATTGACAGCAAAATCGAATCAGGAACTTGTACATCATATAAAAATAAATAAATAAATCATAATAATAAGTAAAATGAATATAGTACCTTTTCGAAACAAGGTTCTCAATTCCAAAATATTGTATTTCTAACTCGGAATATGAACAATAAATATGAACTACAAAACAATCACTTAAACATTTTCAAAAGTTAGACATGTTTTTAAGGGATAGAGAGAGTCTCGTTAACTTTGCAGAAGTGCAATACAGCGTTATACGAGAGGAT
Organism: Lepisma saccharinum; assembly: GCA_022664845.1. Classification (NCBI taxonomy): domain Eukaryota; kingdom Metazoa; phylum Arthropoda; class Insecta; order Zygentoma; family Lepismatidae; genus Lepisma; species Lepisma saccharinum. Next base: position 21,507 of record JAGDQP010021942.1, on the reverse strand, counting down.
GCCACAAATAGTTATGCTAATTCTCATATCATCACATATTTTATTCAAAAGTTTTCTCTTCTTGCTTAATTAAATACGTATTTGAAAGTCAATCGATAAATTTAATAAAGATATATTGTAACAGTGCGAAAAAAGTAATAAATATATAGAAAGAAATAATGAGTAAATAGCAGTGCCCTGACCGTAATTATTATAAAATAATGTTCTTAAAAATTTAAAAAAAAAACAGTGCATTTAGATTATTTTATATAAATACACATTTGAACATGAAAATAATATTGACTTTTTCTTCGTTCAGTTGTACTAATAATAATAATAATTGTGTTAACAGCGAGCGGACAACAATGGACTCTTTATTTGTCTTCGCTGGGTCAACAAAGAAGAAAAAAATAGAGTAGTTGTTGAACGCTTCGACGCTATTTTTTTTGCATTCAGACGAGAGGAAGAGCAAGAACTGTTAAGACGTAATTGTCCTGCTGTCGGTATCGTGTTACTAAATGGAAGTTCGCGTTCAATTTAAGTTTTTCGTCAAGAACAAAGTGCGCATTTCCATCGTGAGTAGTTGAACTTTATCACGTATCCGAGATTGTAGATCTATTAATCGTGCACCAGAATATTAGTTCCAGTTAAGGTAAGGTGTCTTACTTTATTAAATTTTGGTGGGCCCTGAAGACTTGGTGTAAACTAATCTAAAAAAAATTAAAAAAAATGGAAGTACAAGTACATATTACCACAAGAGAGAATCTAAGTTTGTCGTAAATCGTATCTATAAAGTGGAATGAAAGCAGAAGTAGGATCCAGTGTTATCGAATCCTTGTTCCATGACCCAGTTTTATTCTAAAATATCGAAGACGGAATAAGTCGTTCTTCATACGGAGAGACATTGTTTGCCTCATTTTAATGGAATCCTTGTAATTTATTCGTGTTTCCGTTATCGGGAGTGACTTAGAACCACAATACTAATAAATTCAATATAGACTATTTTTATTAATTTTCCACGTGGAATTAGTTAGTTTAGGGAAACTATTTTTGGGCAATTATCACTCAATACTGAATTATATGAATATTGTAATTATATTCTTAAATCATTACTGCTAATAGTTATAATTAGGTTGCAGGTCGCAATCGCACTTAACGTAGTAGTAGTAGTAGTACATGGCCATTAAAAAAAAGTAGAGAGAAATAAACTGCAAAATCCAATTCCATATGACTGCTACGTAGCTGGAAAGTTAGGTTACATTATTTGTTGATATAAACTGATTCCAGTAAATAATTTTTATGTGAATTTTATTTTGGCATGACTTATGTAGCAACGTTTATATCTATGAACATGTATTGACGTTATAGTGCAATTTATCCGCGTTGAAGTAGTTTGAAGTATAAACATTTTTAGAGAAAAAAAAAAGTTGAATATTGTAAGATCCTGAAACAGCAGGCTGTCGCTGCTAGTGTGTAAATTTAAGTATTGATTAAAAGCACACATGAACATTTTCATCAAGATTCAAATGCTTAATGTTGTTGATTTACGTGACTGTATAGCAGACACGTTCCATAAAAAGTAAACCAGCGAACGAAATAAATATCCCTGTGTACCCAAGACTGTGTGGAAATAAATTTAAGATCCACATTATCAGTTTTATATTGCTAAGTGTGTAAATTTAAGTTTAATAGTGTGAATATTTATGTGGCTCTGGCGTGTTCGCAAGCGAGAATTATTTTGACAAGAAACCATTATAGTTCTTTCTTTGAAAAGTTGTTTAGAGATACTTTTCTTTATTCGCGCTATAAGAATTTCTGGATTGAGAAAGGATATTTTTTGTTCTTCGTTTTCTCTGGCTATCATCTTAGCAGACGTGATTTGAGCTGTGATAAAAGCAGGCAAAGTGAAAATATTATTTTGGAAGTTACGTCACTCATTATTTTAAGACTATTTCTTATTCAGAGTATCCTCATTGCTACCAGAACGCTTTCACTACAATTGACCGTAATTTGAACCAGGTTATATCTGTTGTCATCGTCAGGCGTGAAATATATATATACGTTTTTTTTAAGAACATTTTTTTTTGTACGTCATTGGTGACTAGTGATTTTAGTTCCAACTTAGGAGGTTTCGACACACGCGTCCCCTCCTTATTCGGTGTCCGAGACACAGAAATTTTAAACAATTCGGTGCCGACATCAGTCATGAGACAGTCACCGGGAATATTTACATGCGTCACAGTGTGTGTATAATTTTGTTCTTTGCTAACGCCACCAATCGCCTCGTACTTGTGAATTCCGCGTCCTTCTACGATTATTATTTCATTGATTCAAGGGCGCATTGCAAAAGTCCAACCTTTGCAGGAGGCACGATTGTAAGTACGATTGAGGTTCCAGAAGTAGTTTGCGGCGTTAAGTTCACGGGGTATTTGCGACGATATCGATCCTCGTATCCGAGCATCAAGGATACCTCACGGACAAAATCACCTTCGGAACCAAAACCATCACGTACGGTGACAACGAGTAAACCAACTCATAACAATATGATTACTATTTCTTTGTAGACATCTGGAATCTGTCGGCAGACTGATGTATCACTATTTATTATAGTCATGACCCTTGAAGCCCCAGAGTCTCTCTGAGAAGAAGTAATTTGGACCATATAACTTCTTTTATGCCAATATATTGCAGTAACCTCTTTCGTTCCGGGCAACAAATGAATGTCTTTCAGAATGTAGAGGAGAGAAAAAAATCAAGTGAAATCAGGTGAAGAAAGGATATAAAAAGTTTTGGGAGCAGCTGGAAGAAAATATATATGCCATGAAAGGAACATTAAATAAAGGTACAACAGAAAGAAGAAAAGGTGGTATGGAATAGAAAGTAAGGATGAAACAACTGAAAGAGTGAAAATGTTTAGCAAATAAGGTGTGCGATCATACAAGAAGGTAGGAAGAAAGGTTCTTGAGATAGCAACAAGAAAATGTAGACGAAGAAAGATAAGCAAAGAAGAAAATGAAGTTTTATATATACGAGGGTCGTTCAATAAGTCCTTAGAAAATCCTATAGATAGCACGCGTAGAATCGCAAGAGGTTTGCTCTTAGTAGACTGCTTTTAAAGATAAGCTATTCCGTGGTTTCATTTCCATAGCAACAAACTTTTGCTTATATAGAAAATTAAAAAAAATGAGTTTCGTGTTGTGATTAAACACTTCTATTTAAGAGGTTTAACACCGAAAGAGATGAACGGTTGGATGAAGTTCATGGCAAATCTGCTCCCGTGTTTGCGACTGATTACAATTGGGTAAATGAGTATAAACGTAGCCGTACACCCACAAATGATGAACATCGTTGGGGACGTCCAATAGAAGTGACTTTCTCCGAAATGGTTGACAAAATCCACGATATGGTTCTGAGTGATCGATGAATCAAAGTGTGTGAAATAGTTGAGGCCACAGGCATATCACAAGGTACAGTGTTTTCAATACATAACTGTGGACGAAACAAGGATACACCACTACACTCCAGAGACAAAGGAACAGTTGAAACTGTGTTTTTAAAGGTGTTCCAGCTCCGAAGAAGGCGAGGACGGTGAAATCGGCCGACAAGGTCATGGCAACGATTTTTTTTGGAATGCACGCAAAATCATCTACATCGATTATTTGGAAAAAGGACAAACGATAAATGAAGAGTATTATGCCTCGTTATTGCACCGGTTGAGCGAAGAAATTGAGGAAAAACGCCCTCATTTGGCAAAGAAAAGAATTTTCTTCCAAGGCAATGCACGAGTGCACACCTACGCAGTTTCGATGACAAAAAGTATGAAATTAAATATCGAATTATTACAACATCCACCGTATTCGCCAGATTTTGCCCATAGTGACTTTTTTATTTGCAAACTTGAAAAAATGGCTCTGCGGAAAAAGATTCACCTTGAACGAAGAGCTCATTGCCCAGACAGATACCTATTTTGATGACCTTCCGAAATCCTACATTCTGAATGGCTTAAAAATGTTGCATAAACGCTGGGAAAAATGTATCGAGCTAAAGGGAGATTATGTTGAAACATGTAATGTTTACCTGAAATAATTTGCTTTTTCTTTTTTTTTTCTAAGGACTTTTTGAACAACCTTCGTCAAACGTAAAGAATACTATATTATGTATATAGTAGAAAGTAAGAAGACAATGGAGTACAGTTTAAAGTAACACACGGACAATGTGAGACTAAAAGGGGAAAGAAATGTAATGAGTAAACATTATAATTGAACTAAGCATAAAATCGTATGGGAAGGAACAGAAATTCTAGAAGTAAAAACGAACATTGGTAAGCAACATTAAGGAAGGAATCGTGAATATGGCTGAAGTTGATACAAATAGAAGCAAAAAAGGTGGAGATTTAACAGTGAAGAGCAGAACGGAAGAGAAAATGGGAAAGTGATATGGAACGAGACTTAGAGCGAAGAGGAGAGAATGTGAACGTAGAAGTGGATTGAAGAAGTGTGTGACCTGGAAGAAAGAAGGGTAAAATGGAAGTGAATCCAAGAAATAGGGAAGAAATGACCATCCCATTGTCAGCATATAGTAAGTGGTAAGAAGACGTTACGGATAGTATGTGATTTTTTGTGAGCACAAATTTCTATGACTCAGTGATTAAGATGCTGTAGAAACGCTGATACAGCAGATTGCTGATGAATGTGGTGACTACGAGCAAATAGTAATAACACCCTTGTTGACTTTCTCTTTCACTGATTCCCTCAAATGTCCTTTTGAATTTTCTCTCACAGGCGCCACAGATCATCATACATTCTGAAAGTGGGTGATACTCGAAATCTCCAAGCTTCAACTTTCCATTCAGGATACCCAACAAAGATCATAATTCATGGATTCCTATGTGATGTTAACTTTGAAGGTGTCACAAGGATTCGAGATAGTAAGTTTCCATTTCTATTTTATTTTCTGTATTGATAAGTTCCAGTTTATATGTCTGTCTATGCTCAGTTGAAAGAAGTAGAGATCGTGAGATATTTTCGGAAATTTAAAGTGGCTATATCCAGCAGTGAGTACCGAAAGGTTGATATTATAGAATACTCATTAACATCATAGACTTATATGTTAGCTACAACGGGCGACTATGTTATATCATGTTATTGACAGTAAACGTCTATACAGAGCTGTTGTAGTTCAGTTGGTAGAGCGTTAGCAATTCGAAAGTCCTGGAATGATCCAAGCGGCAGCCCATCCTGGCGTAAGTTTTCCAGGAATTTTTTCTCACTCTCACCAGGCAAATGCTTGAATAGTACATTCAAATTAGGCTCTGCACAGCTTCCTTTCCATATCCTCTCTTCACCCTATCCTGACCTGAGCCGAAGTTACCTAATGACCATAAATGAATTCAACTAAGCATCCGTAGCAATGTTTCAGTTTCAAATTACTAATTCCCGACGGCGTTATTTTTAAGTACACCTGTAATTGATGCGTTAGAAGAAAGAATAATGTGTGTGGACTACAGATCACAAACTATGTTTTATTTTTAATTATTATTTTTTAACGTATAATATATTTTATATAAGATTAGCATATAAGTTTTGGAAAAAGAGTAGATTAGTTATGACGTACGATACAGGTATTTAAAGATAGGTTTTTAGAAATTGGGAGGTTAGGTTTCGAGTTTGGAGAGAGAGAGGTTTCGAGTTTGGAGAGAGAGAGGTTTCGAGTTTGGAGGTTGAAAAGCTCAAGATCGAGTGAAAGTGGTGGGGAACAAGAAAATAAATAATTGTTGTGTTTGTTATATTAAACATTTAGTCAAAGACAGAGCAGAGTTTGTTATGTCAAAAGATTACCCCTATATCGATCATTTACACAGGATGTACAGAAATTCTGACAACTTTGAAGAAAAATATCAAAATTACCAAGGTTTCGGAATTTTTCACTCTCTTCCGTAACAATGTATGTAGAGTGATTGTGGGGAATACAGAGGTTTTGCTTTAATAGAACGTGGCACCAAAACTAGAAAGTGCAACAACATAATAACTACACACGATATATCTTGAACTTTTGTTTATTCAAAAATATAGATGAATTACAAATTCTTCAAAGACAGTAGTACTAACAATGCACCAACCTAAACTCTATAACGTGAGCATTTTACCCTAACGTCGGGTAACAGAAACCCCTATACAATTACGTGCATTTTACCTCAAACCAAATTGTTTCGTAATTATAACAACCTGCTGTGGAATAATGCAGAAGGTTTCAGGCTTTAGGTACGGCTACAGGCTTGCAGACACTATCGTTTGCTTTGCTGAAGAATCGCTTTCTGTAATGTATTTAACGTCTTAATATTACATCAAACTACATAGAAATATCCAATTAGATATTCTGTTCGTACTTAGTTTAGTAACTTGATCTCACTTTTGCAGCACGTTTGCACATGTTTGCTCTCTCCCTTTTCATAATGCACTTACATCAATAATGCAAGTTTCTCTTGAAATATAGTACTGCGCAACCACTATATTTATTGATCAGGAAAGTGTGCTTTTATGCGGAGATACGTGATTTTTCAAATCACCGATTCAAATATATATTTAATCTTTGGGTTCACATTTGACAACATCCTGACAGAGGATCATGTTACCAATAGCAACGTGGTTTTTAAGCTCTTCGTTAATAATTTATCTGTTGTAGGCTATTTAAACAAAGGAAACTACAATGTGATTGGCGTCGATTGGTCAGCTGTGGCAGGTAATATCAACTATTCTACAGTCGTGTCTCAAATGCCACAGGTTGCCTACTACATTAGTCGTCTGATTGACTTCCTGGTCACTGCTGGAAGAGCCAGAGTATCAAATATTCATCTGATTGGACATAGCCTTGGAGCACACATGGCGGGATTTGCTGGAGCTGGTGTTTCAGTTGGATCTGTCGGTAGAATCTCAGGTAAGAAACATATTTTACAGGTTACGAAAGAAACATCTTAAGCAGTGTCTACATTTATCAAGTTTGTTGCTTGTAATCCCATAAATGCATGTCAAGGGGTTTAAATACCAGCAGGAAATAGGGCAATTCACCTTTGATGCAAGATGTCAAAGGTCTGCTCTTTTAAACGCATTCTGTGCTGTTTTTATCTACTTCCAGCATGGGATACAGAGCCACGAACTCGTGTTAATGGAACATAGCCGCCGTAGTGCAGTGGCAGAACGTTGGCGTAGCGTTCGGAAAGTCATGGCTTCGATCCCAGTGGTCGACCATCCCAGTGTCACATCAGGCAAATATCGGGAGGGCACCTTCAACATAGGCCCTGTGTGACACCTTCCAGAATCCTTTCCTCTCCTCTATCCCGGTCTAAGCCTTAGATTCCTGAAGGCCATAAATAAAAATTAAATTCAATACGTGTTAATGAAAGTGGATGAAACAATATGGAAGTAAACTCCTTCTGTAAAAATGTTTGTTTATTTCTGTTTAGATTAGTCTCTATTTACTGTTGTTTTATTCGATTTAAAAATCTTTGATATTGTTTAATCTACGGTAATTTTATAAGTTTGTTCACTCACATATATTTTATCAGATTCATCCCTAAAAAGACGAGTAACATTTTGTTTTGCTCTCTTTTTTTTTCATGTTGTAAGAAATATGGTAACACATCCTCTTTTTTGGTATGATAATTAGAGATTTTATAATTGTTTGTCGTTTCTTTACAATTACTCCTTTTGTTGTATGTAAACTTATATGATCTTCCAATACGATATTACGGACATAAAATTGTTCTCCAGTTAGATTACAATTATCTACAAACTGAGTTACACCACAGTATTGTTTGTGGTTTGGTTTCATATATGTGGCTCCAGAAGTCAACGAATACAAGTGACCCGAAATACATGTATATGTGACATAATATTGTCTTATTTTTTACATTTACATATTAAGGTCCAATGTTCCTTTGTACAAAATATGAGAGTATTTTTTGACATATATACGTTCGGGTTATATATAAAAGATTACCTTAAACTTCTCTTTATTCGTCGGCTTCTGAACTCCTCATATTTTCGATACGTGAGGATTGTATAGTCTTATCTTCATAGGAATGTTCGTTGATTTGTTGGTTTTCAATACAGTGCAGTAATGAAATGATTAGTCGTAACGTGCTATATATAATTTACCAGCAAGAAGGAATTAAAAACCGAAAAGTGATTGACGGAAATTTAAGGCTGGATTATCACCTGTGACAAGTAATGTCTCATTAACAAAAGTACCCCAAGTACTTGTCTCATTAATAAACGTAAAAGGACATTTACAAGCTGTACCTTTGGCTATATACCTATGATTGGGCTTCGTGACTAACAAATATTTCTACTATAAACTGCATGGTTTGCTCTCTCTATTCAAATATATAAGAATTTAGGAGATTTGTGGCAAAAACTTAACTGTCAAACTATCTGTTAGTCATATTTTTATTATAGTTACGTCACAGTTTTAGTATCATATAATATTCTTCACACATATCTGATTCATTGACGACTTCTATTAAGATTTTCATCCTCCACACAGAGACGTAACTACATTTTATGGGCAAGAGAATACCAAGGTCAGAGGTCGGTTCAGCCCTTTGAGAGGTTAGGGTGGAGAGCCCCCTTGGAAGGATCGTCCCCCGCATTGCGGGATTTTGCGCTTACGCCCCTGCCTCTACACTGACAAACATTCTAATAGATAAGTTAATTTTTAAAGTACCAAGTACAGCTGATCAAGGAAATAAATATGCTGTACTGTAGAAGTAACCTACGGACTGAAACTTGGTGAAAATATGTAGAAATCGGGCCGAACCGGGCACATATACTTCAGGGTCGGACCGGGACCGGCACATGTACTTCTGGGTCGGGTCGGGTCAAACACTTCTACTGTTGCATCGGGCGCTCATGCTGTCGGCTTATGTCAATCGTAATATGTTTGGAAAACTGAATACCTTGCTTCTTGTACAATAATTAAAAATATCCAGATAAGCTTGAGATTAGAGGTGTCCATCGAGTGGATTTCGAGAGCTCGAAACAAAAATAAATTTTCGATCGATCAAAGAATGATCGAACAAAATCTGCTCGAACAAATTCTCGCAAACATTTTTGCTCCAATTCCTGGATTCAAGCAATTCGAAAGTCCTGAAGTCTTTCCTTCCACTCTGTTTCTCTTGTGGCTTTCGTCTCTTGGTAAATGGCGCAATATACAATGCTGAAAACTGTGAAACTTTCAGTCTTCTCATAGCAGTATATTTTCGACTTCATAACCTCGATACAAGAGATAACTAATTAAGTATGAAACAGTAGATGTCTATTATCGTGATTCCATTAAGACTGCTGGGAGTTCCTAAAGACGCAGAGTACGATTGCGAGACCAAAAATGATGAAATTTTTCATTCAAGATGTCGACAATCCAAAATGTCAGTTTTCTTTTAAAAAAATACAATATATTCGTGAAATTCCATATCTGGAGGTTTCGAGGCGAGCTGAGTTCGATTCCATAGCCAAAAATGTTATTTGAAATTCAAGATGACGGTAGCCCGAAATTTCAGAATTCTTAAAAATCATTCGATTTTCATGAAACTCCATACAGAGGATTTCCAAAAAGCTTTGAATTTGATTTAGATATCAAAAAATATCAAGAGTGTTCGCTCCGGTCAAAGAATGCACACACAGTCAAACGGGCCTGAGTCTGAAACTACAATGGACCACAAATCCTAACTTTATAGAGTTTGTTGTTGTGGTTGCTAAAAGGTTGCTCGTCATAACTTGTCTTTGAATTAGCACTTTAAATCTATTCTGAGTGTTAATAATAACGCATAATTATAATTTTCTTCCTTAGGGTTGGATCCTGCTGGTCCATTGTTTGAAAATGCTCATCCTTCAAACCGATTAGATCCAACGGACGCCTATTTCGTTGATGTCATTCACACATGTAACAAACTTTATGGAATCAGTCACTCTGTCGGTCATGTGGATTTCTACCCGAATAGTGGCTTCTCTCCTCAGCCTGGCTGCAAAGAAGTTGACTTGGGAACTGCTGGTAAGATTTTTTAATTTTTAGTGTTCTTTATGCTTTAGTAGAGAAAATAGCTATAACGATCAAACACGTAATCCAGTCACAAATAAGTTTTGAGACAACATCCTCTTGGAAAGACAGAGACCGATGTCGAACGAATAGGTAAATTCGTGTCGAAATCTCGACTGAAAGGAGCACATTAAGCAGTGACATTATTCTTTATGTGAAGATTCACGTCACACGCACACTTAAAAGATATGATTGTGGCAACTATATTGTGCGTAAGTACAAAGTTGTACTGTTGATACGTATTTGTTGCTGCAGAAGGATGTTGTGTTAATATATAATGGTTTCCTTTGTGTCTGTTCTTATACTCGTATGTCTGTTGTGGTATGTAAATGTTGGAGATACCAACACAGTTTCTGTAGTCTGTTTATGTCTAAGGGCTAGAAAGGAAAGGTGCGAATTTAGGCCCCTTTCTTAGTTGATCTACGCATCGTCGTTTACTGAATACAATGCAGCTTCGCGTTTAGGATGTTCTATATTTTAAGATATTCAAATAATTTGGACAAGCAATTGGATAATTAATAGCATACGTGAGCGCTAACAGAGATTCCTTAAGTTACGCATATTATGTGTGATTTGCAGACGAAACTACAATTTTACCGATATTGCTATTGCATTTACTTTGGAATATAATCTTCGTTTTTCACCCATCCGAGCTACATGGCCTGCCCACCTTAGTCGTGGCGATTTCATTATTTTTACAACATCTGGTGAATCGTACAGTCCGTGGATTCTTCATTATGCAGTCTCCTCCATTCTCCAGTCATCTCGTCTCGTATATCTTTCTTAAAACCTTATTTTCAAATACACGTAATATATGTTCATCTGTTAGGGTCGTACTCCAACTTTCGCAACCGTAAAGTATTACCGGTAGAATAACCGTTCTGTATATTTTCAGTTTCAATTTCTTTGATATTAATCGCGATGTTAGACATTTTTGGACTGAATAGAAACATGCGTTCCCCGATACTAACCGACTATTTATTTCTTCCGTTACCTCATTTTTGCTTGTTACATATGCTCCCAAGTATTTAAATTTACTTTCTAGGCCGGATGGAAGGAGACCATTGGGAAGACCGAGACGTTGTTGGGAGGATAATATTAGAAGAGATCTTCGAGAAGTAGGTGTTCGTGTTGAAAACTGGCTTGATATTGCCCAGAATAGAATCCAATGGCGAACGTTTGTTACTGCGGCGATGAAGTTGCGAGTTCCATAAGCCATAGAGAGAGAGAGAGATTTACTTTGGAATATGGAGTAGCTATGTTTATGACTTATTAATAAAGGAAATATATTTGTGGTATAATTTACATGTTTGGTGTAGCCTTTGATGAAACATAATATATGGCCATAGGAATTTGGAATGCATGGAACTCTATACTTTACGTACATAAAATAACCTAACGCGACGCTAACCTACGCTAACCTAATAATTACGTTAGCGTTTTGTTTCCATAATACTAGACTAACCTAGCGTCGCATCTAACCAAGTGGTTGACTTCGGATAGCCTATAGCAGGGGTTTTCAACCTGGGGGTCGCTGGAAGTGTGCAAGGGGAAGGTGAAAAAATTAATTTAACTAGGGTGTTGTAGGTTAAAACTAATAAATTTCAAAGAAAGTGTTTTATTTTGCTTGTTGTTTTTAATAATTTCTAATTTACTGAATAGTTTTGGATAATATAATTAGGATATTTATTATATATGCAGAAAATAAACTGTTTTTTGAAATGAAAAGAAAATATTACACAAAATAAAATAATTATGGGTCGCCGGCTAGAAAGCATGGTGAAAGGGGGTCGCTGGCTAGAAGGTATGGTGAAAGGGGGTCGCGAGATGAAAACGATTGATAAACGCTGGCCTATAGAATACGTACAATAAAGAAAGTAACAACACATTGTTAAAATAACCACAGTTTTAGCTAATATTAACTATAATGACAGAAACAATATTATACTGCTATTGCACATATATATTGGACTCATATATCTAGTACAGCGTATATTTGAGGATGGTTACTGAACAACTGAATGTATAGTTTTGTTAGGTTTCCCTTTGTCTTATTTTGTGTCTAATATCTACTTTATTGTTATTTCTTTTGTTTGTTGTGTATTGTTATTGTGCCCAATGTAAAATGGCTTAGGCTGTATTTAAATGGGAATTGATAAATAAATAAAATAACGATGTTGGGAGCCAAAGAAGAACTGTAAGTCTGAATTGAGATTTGGTCATTGGTTGATCAGTTAGTAGTCTCAGGTCTTACTGACTGAACTAAACTGCCAGTGATAATAAAGCACTAGATAGACCAGTACAGTAAGAGCCTGAGTCATAATATTGCCTTAAAGGCCTTACAATAAATTCAGATTCAGATCAGAACAGAGGGTGAAAAATACATTGTCCGAAGCCTGGAAACTTAAATAAATTTACTCCCACTACGTACGCCATGCTTTAATCGCTTTCTCTATTTATCAATTAGGAATCAATCTCTATTCACTATTTCCCACTACTGTTAAATACGTGATCAAAATAGTAACAGCAAACACTTGATCAGAATTATATGTTTGGTTACGAAAGGAAACCGTTTCTCTATCTGCGCATGTGCGAACATCACATTGGAACTGCAAACTGCGAACCAAACAAAATGCCACAAAAGAAATCTCTTTGTGTTTTTCTGTAAATATTGACATTTATCTGAAACATTACCGGATATATCAGGGAACTTTCCAACAGTATGGAACACTGATTTAAATCGTAACAACGTGCTAAGACACGAAAACTTTATGAGGTTGGTTACTAATACACTGTAAAAAATACATCTCTTGTACACATTCTGCTCAATTCCCAAATTGGCATGATTGTGTGCTTCAAAACTGTAAAATGAGTGGGGGGGTTTATCATGGTTTATGAATAGTTATTTAGTATATTTGTCATGCATTTTCTTTCCATAAACTAATTCTTATTGATAGGTGCACATGGTCAGAAAGAGAAAGAAAATCCTTGTTATAGTAACGCCACTTCCATTGTTAGAGAAACATTTGAGGCCGCCATGTTGATATCTTATTGTAGAAGAAATAAAAAATATTCCATGGAGTCTTCCATCCATAATTGTCAAATTTGAAAGATGTAATGCATGGAATAAGCTGTGGTAGTGAGTAATTCGCCACAGTTATTTAGTTGGAGACCATTATTGAGATGTAATAGGAGAATGCATTCATGTTACCCTACATTGTTGCACTCTGTTGTAGAACTACAATTGGTTACGTGATCCAGCCGGTAAGCCTTCGGACTTGAATCATAAAAGATTCACATTTTGTACACTTCGACCGATATTCCAGTCCTTATCTCAGTACTTTGTAGTTAATATGGGCAGCTAAGTGTAGTAATTTGATAAAAATTAGGTTAAAAAAATCCTTACAAGCATGAAACTTGGTACACCTATAGTATTTGGTCACCCAAATAACATACTAAATGTCCCCAAAAATCAAACTTGTGCTACGGCCGCCATCTTGGAAAATGACGGCCAAAATTAAGTTTTTTTCATTTTTGTGGAAACTAGTGTCGCATTTCAAAAAGTGTTTTAAATTAGTTTGTTCATCATAAAATTTACAAATCTTTGTTGTTAAGACCACTTCTTTTTGATTGACCAGAAGCCACAAAATGACACAAAAGCTAAACTGATTGTCATAATATTCTATTTTCATTTTGCATTTTTAAAATAATAAAGGTAGAAATTGCCAACAAAATAAACTGCCCGCAGAAGTTTTTTTTAATTGATTACACAATTTTTCTTTGAAGAAATAACATAAATCATAACATCAGTACAAAATGTAGGCACTAACAATTAAATATCAAAATTTCAAGCAACCCTCACTTAAATTTTAATCTATTTGAGAAGAAAAAAACGGTTATATACAAAAATACTACTTTCTGAGCCGAAAATGTTGCATTTCGAAACTTGAATAGAGTATTACTGTGAAGATGATCAAATGACAAAACAGTAATTGCAACGAATTCATAATTTTATCCTGAACAAACATTATTTACAACTTGTTTTGATGTGACGCTTAGTTTCCGCGAAAAGTGAAAACAATTAATTTTGGCCGCCATTTTCCAAGATGGTGGCCGTAGCACAAGTTTGATGTTTGTGGACTTTTCATATGTTTCTTTGGTGGTGAAGTACTTTCTATATACCTAGCTAGTCCCATGCTTTTAAGATTTTTTTTTAACTGATCTAAGGATTTTGGCTTCTGAAAAAAAAAGTCGTTTTTGTTTGATGACATTTTGTGGCTTTAGGATTGGTCAAATTAAAAAATAAGTAGATACAAAAACGATTGATAATTTCATGCTGAACAAACTTCATTTGAACCTTTTTTCGATGCGATGCTTAGTTTCCGCGAAAAGTGAAATAAACTTAATTTTAGACCTCATTTTCCAAAATGGCGGCTGTAGCACAAGTTTGATTTTTGAGGAATTTTAGTATATTATTTGGGTGACCAAATACTGTATGTGTACCAAGTTTCATGCTTGTAAGGATTTTTTTTACCTAATCACAAAATTTTGGCATAAAATGACTACATTAATTCTGTGGATTTGTTTTGCAGGTGTTTGCAGTCACTTTAGATCTTACAGGTTCTTTTCAGAGTCGGTTCATTCTCATCGCTTTATAGCTAAACAGTGCTCCAGCTGGACACTTTATGAAAGTAACAGATGTTCAAGAAACACTGCTTTGATGGGAGATCCTGTAAATCAAAGGTAATTAATGTTCTTATATTTACGTAGTAGAGCAGAATCGTATATGGAGCGGCCATGACTCTACGAATTGCCCCTGCCGATGCAGGTGGTCGTGCTTGCTAGCGCGGTAGTCTGGCAACTCAAGGATAGAGGGTTCGATTCCCGCCTCGGGCATGGATATGATTTTAACTGTGGTGTTAGTAGTTAGGTAATTCAGTACGGTACAGTTGAAAAAAAAACTGGCAGAATTAATTGAATAAGGAATGGCTCGCTTAGGGTGAACAAAGTCTTAAAATTAAAAAAAAGAGACCCAGTTGTAGAGCGTGGACTTAGCATTCGGGAGGTCGTTGGATCGATCCCATGGGCTTATTATCCTGACTGGGGTTTCCAGGTTTTTTTCTCAGTCATGCTAGGCCAATTGCCGGGATGATCCCTACAAAATAGGCCTTCTACATTCCAGTATCGTCTTTCGCATCCTATCTCGGGCTGAGGCTCAGATACCTAAAGGTCATCAAGTAAATTCAAAGTAGAATCGTATCTTTACTATGATATCAATGTCGTCGTTCTATCTTAGATATTGAGGTTATATAAATTGTATTTGAAACAAACATCATAATCGAAATTTTATTTAAGTGTAAATGATTGTCTGTAATTGTAACCTCTACGAATAGATACTGAATTACTCGGCATCAAGTACAGAAAAAATTGAAAGGGCATCAGTCCGTGAGTACAATTTTGGGGCAGGATTTGAGGAAAATGTTTTAAAATGGAAAATAATAAGTGAGGTACATTCTTTGCAAGTTAGCATGTTCGATGGTTCTAAAGAGATTCTGAGTCATGAGCAGGGTTGCCACCTTTCTGTTCAAGAAAATCGGGGCTGGCTCTTCGCGGGTGAGTAAATTTTTATTAATGTCCTACATGAACTGGTAAGCTTCTAAGGACTGGACCTACAATTTTTTGTAAAGTGGGGTCCAAACAACTGCGTTCAGTGAATCCCGGCGGGATTTAAACCCGTGACCATACTCACAGAAAACGAGCGCTCTGACCTCTCGTTCACCCCAAGGTCTCTCTTCTGTAGGTTCTGATGATGTCAGTACATAGGAGATTCGGGGAACTTTCACAAAAAGAATTAACAATTTAAGCTTCAAAATTGGTTTCTAGTGCCATCCTGGACTTCTGAAGTTAAACATTAGTATAGATATAATATATAGGCCTATATTAATTTATTAACTAAGGGGTACCTTAGTTAATAAGGCACCTCGTTAATATTCTCGTGCACCTCGTTAATATGAAAAATGAGCGTCAGCTCTGAAGAGTGAAAATCAGGACAATCCGCGTCCCGACAAGCGTACTATCGAGACTCGGGACAACGAGGCAAAAATCGAGACCGTCCCGACATGATCGGGACACTTGGCAACCTTGGTCATGAGATCGTATCGTTATTGCAATATATAAATGTGGTGTTGGTCCTATTAATAAGTTGAGGACTTATACCCTTTAAAAGTAATATTAAGAAAAGGTACAGAAGCCATATGTATTTCCGTTTGTTTGTGATTCATTTATGTATGTAAGCTAACATAATATTGACTGCATTCTTTATCAATGACATTTAATTATATTCTAAAGTTCATAACACTGATTTCTCAGGAAACAAAAATTATAATCTGACAGGAAATTTATATATATAGTCTTCTTCTCGATTTCCATTTTTCACAGGTAATTTTAACTTTTATTTTTTTTATTTCTTGAACTTGATGTATAAGATTGTATCTTTATAGACGAGTTGCTGACTAACACGCAGGGATTCCGCCAGGATTTTCAGTCGGGGAAGGTATAAAGTCAAAATTTGCATGGTGTAAGTGGAGTTTTGCACGGTTTATATCGATTTTTGACGATAAAAAAAATTAAGTTGGGGAGTGTTGTCGAGAAATCGGGGGGTGACACCCCCACAGGGGGTTTCTAACGGAATCATTGCTGATGCCATTTTTTTAAAGAAATTGGAAGTTTTCAGTTTACTACAAAACTTTGAGCAATTGATTAATTCATTCTGTATTAATACCGATACGTGCAGTTATACCGGTATCTCTATTTTCCGGGATACCATCAAATGGAGCTCCTCACTTCATGTTATATGTAGAGAATATAGTAACCTTGATGGAATCGGTATACGTCAATTGATGATTGGCTTGTAAAAGTTGTCTTATTAAAAATATGATTTTGTGACGATTCTCACGAAAAAAAAAAGAAAAAAAAAGCTGAAAGGAGAATCAGGAAATGATAACAAGGTTGTATTGCAACTTGTTATTTGGTGACTATATATGAAAGTGATAGTGTGAATTTGTTTTTACATCTCTGTGTTATTCTTCAATATGAAGTTCTGATATCTCAGAAAAGATAAGTGAAATAGGTCTACTATACAAGTAACCATTATGAAATTTACTAAAACTGCTCTCTGTGTTACTTTTTCACTGATTGTGTCTACTTGATGCGGATTGTGTATCCACGAAGTTGATTGTCATTTTGTTGTTAGTATTGCAAATCCTATGTGAATTGGAAAAGGGTCAAATCCCGATACTCTAAATTACGTTTTACAACTTCAGAAAAGAGTTGTATATACTTTGGTTGTTTTTTTTTTTCAAGAGAAGTGCTGATAAATGATTTTGAGGTATTTTTTGTGGAGTGAAGTAGTAGCAAGTGATTCTATGTGGGACATGATTGCACCAGTTTTGTGTCTGGTATGTCATGTCCTGTCTTATGACGTAAATAGAAGGCTACTGCTCTCTGTGGAAGTACTTCCGAAAATCACGTATTCATTTTTGTGGTATATTGAGAAGAAATTAATTGACCTCTACGCTTTGAAACGAAACCAACCCAGTTGCATTCAAATACTTAGGGGAAATGCATCAACTCTGACCATATTGAGAAAAAGAAAAACATTTTGATGTTTTTGTGATTAGGTTACCTTGGTTAAAAGAAATACATTTTTATGATATCTTTATTCCTTTTGGCTATATTATTCAGATTATTATTATTTTTTTTTGATTCCAACTATCTAATTCGAATCAATCTTCCAAGAGTAAGAAAATTTAATGAAACTAAAGATTTCTTCTTTGCAAGTAACACAAGGTACATTCATACTTCATCTTATATAGATGCCATTTTGATTGAAAGGGGGGAAAAAAATAAAGAACTTTTTTTAAAAAATAAACCTGGAAAATCAAACTGCATTCTATTTCTTCTTATTGAACTTTAAAATTAGTTATAAGATTCACGTCATTCTCGGTTCACAGGTATTAGGATTTTTACTATTGATTCTTGGGACCACTGAGTGTTGCGCGGTCCATACCTTGAGAGGCAATGAACATTTTCTGAGACCAATGTACACGTAAGAAGTTATCTGTTCCAGTTGGTCACTTTTATTATACAGTGTGCATCTAAGCCTTTGTTTCTGCTGCTAGCAATAATTTTTATTGTTGCTAAAAAAAAAAAGGAAAAAATAAGCTGGTTGAAAAAAATACACGACGCCAACAAGAGTTTGCTATTTTTATGTCTTTTTAATTTTCTACTAAAAATAGGCTCTCAGAATATTGGTGTTTGTTCAGGAATGAATTATCTAACGCAAACACACTACACGATAATACACATGATACACTCGAAAAGAAAAAGTTGTTAGCACAAGCGCTGAGTTTAAGTTCACTGCTGCCAAATCTAACACCAAAATCCACTAGATTACCCGGATAACCTAACTAAATTACTTTATCTACTATGGATGTAAGGTTTAAAGATGGTTTCAGGTACCTATGACAGAAGTCTTAGAAGAAATATAGATAAACGAAGACAACATCACTTTTTTGAAAACAGATGCTATATTTAGATACTGTTGATTGAGTTGTTATTAACGTGTTAAACCAGCTGGTGAGCTTCTAAGGACGGGACTTATAACTTTTGGTAAAGTTGGCTCCGAGCCACTCTGTTGAAGAGACCCCGACGGTAATTGAATTCGTGACCACGCACACAGAAAGCGAGTGCGGAGCCTTTCGGCACACCCGAAGTAATCTAGATATGATAGCGCTATATAGAAAATATACAAACTTTTGCTACTTATAACATGAAGTGAGGGCTCAGCGGAAAAGAGGCACATGCCACATCCCAATGAAAATTGATTTCTTACTGTAGACAGACAGCTTTTGCCATTTAGCGTCTCCTCGCCTGTGGTATGTGTCCTTATTCGGCCTGAGCCTTAGATGTCCGAAGGCCATAAATAAAATTCAAATGTGTTCTTATTCTATTAAAATGAATGGCAAAGGCACAGTCACTATGAGAGGAGACTGTGGATGACAAAAAACAGTCGATCTAAAGCAAGAAGTTAAGTTTTCATTGGGATTCGACATGTTCCCGTTTTCCACTGACTTCCTAAGTTGTCTCTGTAAGATCATAATTGTAATCTAGAATTTTCTGCAAAGTGTTTAGTCGTGTTTAAGTTTAATGCAAAGCAACGATCTCCAATAAAAGATACCAGCACTATCTCTGTATATGTCTATTGTATTTTTATCGTTACTCGAAATTTCAGTGCTCCTCCTACAAATTCAAACCTACAGAGTTCTAACTTTCAGGGAAGAAAGTTCATAACCAATTCAACTGCATGATCGATGCCGATTTTTTATTTTTGTTTTTCTTCATTGTTGAAATCTCATGATTGTTGTTGTGAATATCAAAACCTAAAAAAAAAATGAAGCTGTTTCAACAATGAAGAAAAACGAAAATTAAAGATCGAAATTGATCGAACACTTGAATTGGTTATGAACTTTCTTCCCTAAAAGTTTGAACTCTATAGGCTTGAATTTGTAGGAGCTGCATTGAAATTTCATGAAACGATAAAAATATATTAGACACATGGAGATAGTGCTACCATCTTTTGTTGGAGATCGTTGCTTTAAATTAACGTTAATAAAGAATAGAATATGACGAGTTAAAATGGAAGAACGGCTCCTGAAGAAATGTTGGTAAACTTTTGATGTCTTCTTTACACTGTTTTCTCTGCCAGGAGAATCAAACGACATTCTGACGCAATTAGCAATAGATTCATCAAATTCTTTCCATTCTTTCCAATTCAGTTTACATTTTTGTGCTTTTGTTTTCAAATCTAATTATTGATATGTTTTTGCTAAATTGATGTACCTTATCTTACAGTGTCCGAGGTAATTACTACTTGAGAACACGCAATTCTGCTCCATTTGCACAAGGACATGTCTGAAGGAGTTCTATTCCTAAGAAGAAATAAGTGTAACATTGAAAAATGTCGATTCTGTAGTTCAGTGCTTGCCAACTTGTTCGCTATGGTTGCTAGGGTGAAACGCACGCAAAAATCATCTTTAATCAGAAAATGAGGGAGGTGGTGCTAAGATTAATCGCAATATTTAAAAGAAGATTATGAAGCGACCAACAGGCTCATACATTACACTAGTAATTGTAATTGTTCAAACAGTAAATGAATACATGACTTCTTTAATAGAACTGTGTGTGTTATTCTTCAATGCTTTACTTAACCTAACAGACTAGTCAGTTTTGCAGGAATTCTAGAAATATACATTTTTGAGGAATTATGGACAACCTGATTAGTTTTGTACGGAAATGTATTCTGAATTGAATTAACATGGTTGTGAAAGTCGGAATTACACTGAAAATCCAATATGGTGGTCTGGATTTTAAAAAAAACTTGCCTCTAGAAAATCGAACAACAGATTTGTCTGGTCAAAATTTAAGAAAATGTGTTGATTCAAACTTCTTTTTTCATGAAATGTGTATATTTCACAAGCGTTTGTTGTGTAGACTCAACAACTGTGATATTCTCTTCGAAATTGGCTAGTGCCACGTAGAACTCAACCAAATTAAAGTCAGGTTTCTGGAGTCTTATTAAGGGTCTGTTATATTGTATTTCTTTTCTGATCTCTGACTCGTAGTGCTGGGCAAGGTGCCGTCTGTATATCACCTGCTGCAATGTTTCGGGGCTTATTCTCCATGATCACGTTTCAACCTACAGTTTGGCCAAGAGGTATCGCTCCTGCTAGCATGCTGGGGCCTTCCCGATGGTGTTGACCTCGCTTTTTTACTTCTACTTTCACTGTTTCCTTGTTGTTCAATCTCCGTGTCCCGTATGTCGTCCAAGGTGTCGTTTAGTTTCGGTAGGTCCATGGAGTCTCAAGAGAATCCAGGAAACAGATAGACTCGTACAGAAACTACTAGTGGGGTCCATTAGAACCAACTCGGTGACAACCACGCAGAGAACCCGTGTATACATACGAATTACATGCAGTGGATGTTGATCCACTACACTCTACGTACAATCAAACAACAGCTGTAGGAGTGATATCACCAAATTGGAGAATTAGCTAGCGTGTGTGAATTGTAGGCTCGGGCTCCAAGCCTCGTCTCACACTGTGAGATATACAGATTTCTTGTAAAAAAAATACTTGAATCAACAATTTTACTCTGATTTCGACCAGTAAAAGCTGTGTTGTTCAATTTTCTAGGGGCGAGTTGAGTATTTTTATTCAAGATCGCCATATTGGATTTTGACCGCCGTATTGGATTACCAGAGCTTTTCTGACTTTGGAAACCATTATATTTAAATTAAGCTTACCTTTTTATGTAAAATTAGTCATATTACATATATATTTCCTCAAAAATGCCGTCAGTGACATTTTTTTAAACCTTTCT
>JAGDQP010021941.1:0-31092 GCA_022664845.1 Lepisma saccharinum | reverse complement strand
TCATACACTGATATTTCTAACTGCTATTGTTAACAGATGTTTACATATAGCAACTATTACTATCACTGTTACGGAATAAAAAGCAGTTTTGCACATTTGTAGGCCGAAACTTCTGTCAGTGGATAGACGGGAGAAAAAATTGAATTTATTATTTAGGCCCCCTACTTGTAACTTTCGAGTTCATTGTGCATACATTTCTTGTAAATAACATTGATTTGAAGGTTTCTCTTGCGTTTTTCTTCATTTTCTAGTCGATTTTTCCATTGTTACTTCTCAGCACTTCAAAATGTGAAGACGTTTTTCCATAAGTTTGAAGAACGAAACAAATCCACCAACTTTTTTTAACTCTACAGGAAAAACTACAATACTTGTAAACTGTCTGAGCAGTACGAAAGTATCAGAAGACCGTTTTGAATATTCAGTACCAATATTGTTTCCTTTCAATAAATAATAAACATATTATACAGTTTTTGTTAATTTCCCACAAAAGAGCTTTTTGGATTTGTTTCCTTCTTCAAACGTACGATTCAATTATAGATATTTCAGACTTATTGCTTAGAAGTTCAAACACTGAAAACATAATATAAGGTAACTTATAGAGACTACACACTAATGGCTTGGAGAATGAAACACTGCAGGATTTAGGTCCGATAAATTATAGAGACTACAGACTTATGGTTTAGATGATTCAAACACTGCGAAATTAAGGTAACATATATTATACATTTAGAGAATACATAATAATGGCTTGGAGATTGAAACACTGCAAAAATTAGGTAAGTTAAATTATAGCGACATGTATTTTACACTTAGAGAATGCATACTTATGGCATATACATTGAAACAGTGCAACATTAGGGTAACATATTTTATACGTTTTGGGACTACAGACTTATGGCTTAGAGACTAAATGAATGCGAAATTAATATAACATATAAAACTAGATACTAGAGACCTATGATTTTGAGATTGAAACAATGCAAAATAAAGGTAACGTAAATAATAGAGACCACAGACGTATGGCTAAGAGATCGAAACAATGCGAAATTAAGTTAACATATATTATAGATAATACAAGCTTAAGTCTTGGATATTGAAACACTGCAAAATTAAGGTAGGATAAATTATAGATACTACAGAATCATGGCTTGGATAATGAAACGCTGCAAAATTTAAGTAAGATAAGTTATAGAGACTACAGACTAATGGCTTGGAGAATGAAACAGAACATTTAAGGTAACATACATTATAGGGTCTACAGACTTATGGTTTGGAGATGGAAATTGTGCAAAATCTAGATAAGATAAATTATAGTGACAACCTAACATATATTTTACACTTAGAGAATACATACTTATGGCATACAGAATGAAACACTGCAAAATTAGGTAACATATTTTATACATTTTGAAACCACAGGCTTATGGCTTAGAGACTGAAAGAATGCGAAATTAATATAACATATACACCTAGAGACTAGAGACCTATGATTTAGAGATTGAAACACTGCAAAATAGAGGTAACATAAAGAATAGAGGCTACACACCTATGCTTAATAGATTGAAACAATGCGAAATTAAGATAACATATATTATAGATAATACAGGTTTAAGTCTTGGAGATTAAAAACCTGCAAAATTAAAATAACATATATAATAAAGTGTACAGACATGGTTTGGATATTGAAACACTGCAAAATTAAGATAAGATAAATTGTAGAGACTACAGAATGCTGCCTCAGAGGTTCAATCACTGAGAGGTTAAGGTATGATAACTTATAGAGAATACAGAACTATGGCTTGGAGAAGGAAACATTATAATTTTCTGACAAGATAAATTATAAATACTTCAGAGTTATAGCTTGTTGATTCAAACACTAAAATATCAGGTAAAATAACTTAGAAACTACTGGCTTAGACACAGTAAAACTGATTATGGTTTGGAGATCGAAACACTGAAAAATTAAGGTAAGATTACTTATTGAGACTACACACTAGCGGCTTAGAAAATGAAGTAGTGCAAAATTTTGGGAAGCTAAATTATAGAATGTAGAGACTTACGGCTTGGAGATTGAAAGACTGCAAAATTTAGGTAAGATGAGTTATAGAAAATACAGGATTATGACTTAGAGATTCAAACACGGAAAGATTAAGATAAGATATCTTATAGACACTACATGACTATGGCATAGAGATTCAAACACTGAAAAATTAAGGTAAGATAACTTATAGAGACTACAGACTAATAACTTGGAGAATGAAACTCTGCACATTTCAGGTAACATAAATTGTAGAAGCTGCAGAATCATGGCTTAGAGGTTCCATCACTGTAAATTAAGGTAAGGTAACTTATAGAGACCAGAAAATTATGGCTTGGCGGATCAAAAAATGAAAGATTAAGGTATGATAAATTACAGACACTACAGACTAATGGTTTGGAAATGAAACACTAAATATTTAAGGTAACATATATTATAGAGTCTACAGACTTATGG
This sequence comes from Lepisma saccharinum, assembly GCA_022664845.1. Lineage (NCBI taxonomy): Eukaryota > Metazoa > Arthropoda > Insecta > Zygentoma > Lepismatidae > Lepisma > Lepisma saccharinum. The sequence goes on along the minus strand of JAGDQP010021941.1, from coordinate 28,598 downwards.
CTGGGAGATTGAAACACCGCAAAATTTTGGTAAGATAAATTTTAGAGACTACACAATTATGCATTGGATATTGAAACACAGCAAGTTTAAGGTAAGATAAATCATAGAACCTACAGAATCATAATTTAGAGGTTCAGTCACTGAGAAATTAATGTAAGAAAACTTATACAGACTACAGAATTATGGCATGGAGGATCAAATACTGAAAAATTAAGATAAGGTAAATTAAAGAGACTTCAGACTTCTGGCTTAGTGATTGGAGCATTAAAAAAATAAGGCAAGATAACTTATAGAGACAACAGACTAATGGCTTGGAGAATGAAACACTGCATAATTAAAGTAACATATAGAGTCTACAGAATTAAGGCTGGTGATTAAACGATATAAATTTAGATAAGATAGATTATAGTGACTACAGGCTTATGGCTTAGAGATTCAGATACTGACTGAGAAAATAAGGTATGATAACTTCTAGAGGTTATAGACTAATGGCTTGGAGATTGAAACACAGAAAAAATGTGTAACATAAATTATAGAGACTACAGAATTATGGCTCAGCTGATCAAACACTGATAATTTAAGGTAAGATAACTTATTGAAACTGCAGGCTTATGGCTCGGAGAATGAAACACTGCAAATTTTAGATAGGATAAATTATAGATACCGTAGACTTATGGCTTAGGGACTCAAATATTGAAATATTAAGGTAAGATAAGTTATAGAGACTACAGACTTACGGCTTAGAAAATGAAGCACTGCAAACTTTGGGTAAGATAAATTAAATATATATCAGACGGATGGCTTATAGATTCAAACATTGAAAAGTTTATGTAAGAAAACTTATAGAGAGTACGGATTAATGGCTTGGAGAATGAAACACTGCGCAATTAAGGTACCATATATATTAGAATCTATAGACTTACGGGTTTGAGATTGAAACACTTTAAAAGTTAGGTAAGATAAAAAATAGATACTTATGGCATATAGATTGAAACAGTGCAAAATTAGGGTAACAAATTTTATACGTTTAGGACTACAGACTTATGGCTTCGAGACTAAATGATTGGGAAATTATTGTAAAATATACACCTAGAGACTAGAAAGATGTGATTTATAGATTGAAACACTAGAAAATAAAGGTAACGTAAATAATAGTGACTACAAACCCATAGCTAAGAGATTGAAACAATGCGAAATTAAGATAAATTAGGTAAGATAAATTATAGGTAATTAAGACTTATGGCTTAGATAAAGATAAAATGAATTTTATGGGCGGTAACAGCATTATGGCTTACGCCCGTCCCGATACGGGGGAAGCCCCCTATCTTTGTTATTATAGCTTAGAGATTCAAACTCTGAAAATTCAAGGTAAGATAACTTATATAGACTACAGACTAACACCTTGGAGATTGAAACACTGCACATTTAAGGTAACATAATTTATAGAGTCTACATATTTATTTCTTGGAGACTGAAACACTGCAGAATTTACGTGGGTTAAATTATACAAAGTACAGACTTATCTCTTAGTCACTGAAACACTCCAAAATGAATTATAGAGACTACAGAATCATGGCTTAGAGGTTCAATTACTGAAAAATTAAGGTAAGATATCTTACAGAGACTACAGAATTATGTGTTGGAGGTTCAAATAATGAGAAATTATGGTAAGATAACTTCTGGTGACTCCAGGCTTGGTGGATCAGACACTGAAAAATTAGGGTAAGATAAATTATAGAGACTTGAGATTTCTGGATTAGTGATTCAAATAAGAACAAAAAGAAAGTAAGATTACTTATAGACGCTACAGACTTATGGCTTGGAGTCCAATATACTGCAAAATTCAGATAAGATCAATTATACAGACCACATACTTGCAACTTAGAGATTCGTACACTGAAAAATTAAGATAAATTATCTAGACTACAGACTTATGGCTTAGAGATTCAAAAACTGCGAAATTAAGATAATTGAATTATACACCTAGAGACTACAGAGCTATGGTTTAGAGATTGAAACACTGCAAATTAAAGGTAACATATATTATAGAGACTAGAGACTTATGGGTTAGAGATTCAGACACTTTAAAATTAAGGTAATTTAACTTATAGGGTGTATAGACTAATGGCTTGGAGAATGAAACACTGTATAATTAAGGTAACATATATAACAAATTATACAGACTTGTGGCTTGAATAATGAAGGATTGTAAATTTTGAGTAAGATAAATGATAGATATAAATGACTTACGGCGTAAATATTAAGAAGGTGAAAAATTAACGTAAGATAACTTATGGAGACTACAGATTTCTGACCTAGAGATTAAAACACTAAGAAATTTATATAAGAGAATTTATAGATACGACAGACTTCTGCCTTAGAGATTCAGACACTTAAAAAAATTATGGAAAATAACTTATAGAGACTACAGATTTCTAGGTTAGAGATTCAAATATTGATTTATTAATGTAAGATAAATAATAGAGACTACGGGCTTCTGGATTAGAGATTCGAACGCGTAAAATTTATGATGTGCTAAACTACAGACTCTCTTGTGGATTGAGATTGAAACATTGAAAAAATGAGTTAAGATAACTTATAGATACTACAGACTAATGGCATGGAGTATAAAACACTGCGAACTTAAGGTAACATATATATTAAAGACTTACTGCTTGAAAATTGAAACACCGCAAAATTTAGGAGTGATAAATTATAGACATTTCAGACCTATGGTTTAGCGATTCAAACAGTGAAAAATTAAGGTAAGATAACTTATAGTGAATACGACAAATGGTTTGGAGAAAAAAATACTGCAAAATTTAATTAAGATAAATTATGGAGACTACACACTTATTGCTTAGAGATTTAAACACTGAAAAAAGGTAATATAACTAATAGAGACTACAGACAAATGTTTTGGAGAATGAAACACTGCATAATTTAGGTAAGATATTTCATACTTATGGCTTAGAGATTGAAACAGTGAAAAATTAAGGTAAGATAACTTACAGTGAATACAGACTAATGGTTTGGAGAAAAAATACGGCAAAATTTAATTAAGATAAATTAGAGACTACTGATTTATGGCTTAAAGATTCAAGGACTGAAAAGTTAAGGCAAGATAAGTCATAGAACCTGCAGACTAATGGCTTGGAAAATGAAACTCTGCAAAATTTAGATAAGATAAATTATAGACACTTTAGACTTATGGTTTAGAGATTCAAACTCTTAAATATTAAGGTCAGATAACTTATGTAGACTACAAACTAATGACTTGGAGAATGAAACACTGCCAAATTAAGGCAAGAAAAATTGTACAGGCTACAGAATCATCGCTTAGATCTTCAATTACTTAAATATACGATAAGATAACTTATAGATCCTAGAGACTAATGCCTTGAAGAATTAACCACTGCAAAATATTGGTTATATGAATTATAGAGACTGCAGAATTATGGTTTTGAGGATCAATCGCTGAAATATTAGGGTAAGATAAATTAAAGAGACTACACACTAATGGATTGGAGAATGAAACACTACAGGATTTAGGTCCGATAAATTATAGAGACTACAGACTTATGGTTTAGATGATTTAAACACTGTGAAATTAAGGTAACATATAATATACATTTAGAGAATACATAATTATGGCGTGGAGATTAAAAAACTGTAAAATTTAGATACGTTAAATTATAGCGACAACATAACATATATTTTACACTTAGAGAATACACACTTATGGCATATACATTGAAACAGTGCAACATGAGGTTAACATATTTTATGCGTTTTGGGACTACAAACTCATGGCTTCTAGATTAAACGAATGCGAAATCAATGTAACATAGAAAACTAGAGACCCGAGACATATGATTTTGAGATTGAAACAATGGAAAATAAAGGTAACGTAAATAACAGAGACTACAGACCTATGGCTAAGAGATTGAAACAATGTGAAATTAAGATAACATATATATTATAGATAATAGAGGTTTAATTCTTGGATGTTAAAACACTGCAAAATTAAGGAAAGATAAATTATAGATACTACAGAATCATAGTTTGGATAATGAAAAGCTGCAAAATTTAGATACGATAAATTATAGATACTGCAGACTTATGGCTTAGAGATTCAAACATTGAAAAGTTTATATAAGAAATATAATAGAGAGAACCGAGTAATGGCTTGGACAACGAAACACTGCATAATTAATGTAACATATATTATAGAATCTACAAACTTATGGGTTGGAGATAGAAACACTTTAAAATTTAGGTAAGGTAATTTAAAAAGAATACAGATTTACGGCTTAGATATTCCGGCATTGAAAAATAAAGGTAAGATAACTTATATAGACTACAGACTAATTGCTTGGAGAATGAAACACTGCACATTTAAGGTAACATACATTATAGAGTCCACAGACTTATGGCTTGGAGTTTGAAACACTGGAAAATTTAGGTAAAATAAAATATAGGGACTACATAACATATATTTTACACTTAGGTAATACATAATTATGGCATATAGATTGAAATAGTGGAAAAAATAGGTAACAAATTTTACATATTTGGAACTACAGATTTATGGCTTTGAGACTAAATGAATGGGAGATTAAAGTAAAATATACACCTAGAGACTAGAGAGATATGATCTAGAGATTGAAGCACTGCAAAATAAAGGTATCGTAAATAAAAGAGACTACAAACGCATGCCTAAGAGATTGAAACAACGTCGAAATTAAGATAAATTAGATAAGATAAATTATAGATATTTAATACTGACGGCTTAGAGATTGAAGGTAAAGTAACTCTGAAAATTGAAGGTAAGATAACTTATATAGACTAGAGACTAATGGCTTGGAGATTTAAACGCTGCAAATTTAAGGTAACATTATTTATAGAGTCTACGGATTTATGCCTTGGAGATTGAAATTGCAAAATTTAGGTGGGTTAAATTATAGAGGCTACAGGCTTATGGCTTGGAGATTGAAACAATCCAAAATTAAGGTAAGATAAATCATAGATACTACAGAATCATAGCTTAGAAGTTCAATCACTGGAAAATTAAGGTAAGATATCTTATAGAGACTACATATTATGGCTTGGAGGATCAAACACTGAACAATTAGTTTAAGATAAATTATAGAGACTTCAGATTTCTGGCTTAGTGATTCAAATATGAAAAAAATAAGGTAAGATAACTTATAGAGACTACAGACTAATGGCTTGGAGTTTGAAACACAGGAAAATTTAGGTAAAATAAAATATAGGGACTACATAACACATATTTTACACTTAGAGAATACATACTTATGGCATATAGTTTGAAATAGTGCAAAAATTAGGTAACATATTTTACATATTTGAAACTACAGATTTATGGCTTTGAGACTAAATGAATGCGAGATTAAAGTAAAATATACACCTAGAGACTAGAGAGATATGATCTAGAGATTGAAGCACTGCAAAATAAAGGTATCGTAAATAAAAGAGACTACAAACTCATGCCTAAGAGACTGAAACAACGTTGAAATTAAGATAAATTAGGTAAGATAAATTATAGATAATTAAGACTGATGGCTTAGAGATTCAAACTCTGAAAATTGAAGGTAAGATAAATTATATACACTAGAGACTTATGGCTTGGAGTTTGAAGCACTGCAAATTTTAGGTAAAATAAATTTTAGAGACTACAAAATTATGGTTTAGAGATTCAAAAATTGAAAGATTAAAGTAGAATAACTTATAGAGACTACAGACTAACACCTTGGAGATTGAAACGCTGCACATTTTAGGTATCATATTTTATAGGGTCTACCGTCTTATAACTTGGAGATCGAAACACTCCAAAATTAAGATAAGATAATTTATAGAGACTACAGAATCATGGCTTAGATGTTCAATCGCTGAAAAATTAAGGTAAGATAACTTTTGGAGACCTCAGAATTATGGCTCGGAGGATCAAAGACTAAAAGATCAGGGTAAGATAAATTATAGACTTCAGATTCCTGGCTTAGTGATTCAAATATGAAAAAAATATTTAAGATTACTTACAGAGACTACAGACTTATGGCTTGGAGAATGAAACATTATAACATGGTGGTAAGATAAATTATAAATGATTCAGAATTATGCCTTAGAGATTCAAACACTAAACAAATAAGTTAAAATAACTTAGAAACTACAGCCCAATGGCTTGGATACTGTAAAACAGAAAATAAGTTAACATAAATCTTGACATGTACAGAGTTGGAAAGAATTCGAAATTAAGGTAACGAATATTATACCCCTAGAGACTACTGACCTATCGTTTAGAGTTTGACACACTGCAAAATTTAGGTAAGGTTCATTTCAGATACTTCAGACTTATGGCTAAGAGATTCAAACAGTGAGAAATTAAGGTAACATAGTTTTATAGACTACAGACTAATGGCTTCAAGAATGAAACACTGTAAGACTTAGGTAAGATAAATTATATTGACTACAGAATTATGCCCTAGATATTCTAGCACTAAAAAATAAAGTAAAATAACTTATAGAGACTACAGACTAACGGCTTGGAGATTGAAACATTGCATAATTATGATATTATATAGAGTATACATACTGATTTTTTGGATATTAAAACAATTAAAATTTAGATAAGATAAATTATAGTGAATCCAGACTTATAACTTAGATAATCAGACAATGAAAAAATAAGGTAAGATAACTTCCAGAGATTACAGACTAGTGACTTGGAGATAGAAACACAGTAAAATTTAGGTAACATAAATTATAGAGACAACAGAATTATGTGTTAGAGATTGAAACACTGCGAAATTAAGGTAACATAATTTATGCAGTTAGAAAAAACAGACTTATGGCCTAGAGGTTGAAAAACTGCGAATTTAAGGTAACATATTTTATAGATTTAGTGATAAAGAAACCACGCCTAGAGGTTGAAATACTGCGAAATTAAGGTCACATATATTGTACATTTAGATACTACATAATTATAGGCTTGGAGAAGGAAGCACTGCAAAATTTAGGTAAGATAAATTTTAGAATCTAGAGATTGATGGCTTGCAGAATGAGAGACTGCACAATGTAGGGAAAATAAATTATGGATACTTCAGACTAATGGCTTCGAAAGTCAAACACTGAAAAATCTAGGTAAGATAACTTATATAGACTACCCACTAATGGCTTAGAGATTGAAATACTGGACATTTAAGATAACATATATTATAGAGTCTACTGACTTATGGCTTGAAGATTGAAGCACTGCACAATTTAGGTAAGATAAATTATATAGACTACATAATTATGGCTTAGAGATTCAAGAATTCAAAAATCAAGGTTGGTTAACTTATAGAGACTTCAGGCTAATGGTTTTGAGAATGAAGCCCTGCACATTTAAGGTAACATAAATTATAGAGTCTAGAGACTTATGGCTTGGAGATTAAAAAGCTGCAAATATTAGGTAAGATGAGTTAGATGGACTACAGAATGATGGCTTAGAGATTGAAACACGAAAAAATTAGGATAATATAATTTATTTGGTTGCAAAATCATTGGCATAAAGGTTCAATCACTGAAAAATTAAGGTAAGATAACTTATAGAGACTACATAATTATGCTTTGGAGATTCAAACACTGAAAAATTTAGGTAAGATAACTTATAATGAATACAGACTTATAGCTTAGATATTCAGACACTGAAAATTTAAGGTTAGATAACTTACAGAGACTACGGGCTTATGGCTTGGAGAATGAAACACTTCAAAATTTAGATAACATAAATTATAGATATCTCAGACTTATGTCTTAGAGATTCAAACACTTAAAAAAAAGTAAGATAACTTTTAGAGACTACAGACTTACAGGTTGGAGAATGAAGCACTGCAAAATATAGGTAACATAAATTATAGGTATTTGAGACTTATTGTTTAGAGATTGAAACACTGAATAAAATATGTTAGATAACATATAGAGATTACAGATTTTTGGCTTGGAGAATGGAAAACTGCATAATTAAGGTAACATATATTAGAGAATGTACAGACATATGAGTTGAAGATTTAAACACTTTAAAATTGAGGCAAGATAAATTATAGAGACTACATACTTACGGCTTGCATATGAAACACTGCAAACTTTAGGTAAGTTAAATTATAGAGACTACATACTTATGGCTTAGAGATTCAAACGCTGAAACATTTATATATATTAACTTATATAGACTTCTGATTTCTGGATTAGAGATTAAAACACTGAGAAATTTAGGTAAGTTAAATTACAGACACTACAGATTTCTCGGATAGAGAATAAAACGTTAAAAAATTAAAATAAAGTAACTTATTGAGACAACAATGTTCTCGCTTAGAGATTCAAAAACTGTAGAAATTAAGGGAAAATGAATTATCAAGACTACAGACTTCTGGCTCAGAGATTCAAACACTGAAAAAATGAGGTAAGATAATTTATAGAGACCACAGACTTCTGGCTTAGAGATTCAAACAGTAAAAAGTTAAGGTAAGATATATTATAGAGACCACAGACTTATGCTTAGATACATAAGCACTGAAAATAAGTTATCATATGTTTTAGCACGTTTTATACTTATGGCTTAGGGACTGAAACACTGCGAAATTGAGGTAACATATGTTATACACTTAAAGATTACAGCCTTATGGTTTTGAGTTTAAAATACTGCTAGATTCAGGTAACATATTTTATACACTTGGAGATAACTAACTTATCGCTTCGAGATTGAAATATTGCGAAATTAAGGTAGCATGTTTAAAAATACATTTATCAACTACAGACTTCTGCCTTGGAAATTAAAACACTGCAAAATTTAGGTAAGATAACTTATGGAAACTACAGTAATATTGCTTGGAGAATGAAACACTGCAAGATTTAGGTAAGATAAATGATAGATACCCTAGACTTATGGATTATAGATTAAAACACTAAAGAAAGAAGGTAAGATAAGTTATAGAGACTACACACTAATGGCTTTGATATTAAAACGCCGGAAAACTTTAGTATGTTAACTTATAGAGACTCCAGATTTCTGGCTTAGAGGTTTAAACACTGAAAAATTAAAACATGTTAAGTTATATAGACTTCAGATATCTCTATTAGAGATTAAAGTACTGAGAAATTAAGATAATTTAACTTACAGAAACTACAGATTTGTCGGTTAGAGATGAAAACGTTGAAAAATTAATATAATGCATTTTTTAGAGACAACAGACTTCTCGCTTAGAGATTCAAAAAATATAAAAGTTAAGGGAAAATGAATTATAAAGACTACAGACTTCTGGCTTTGAGATTCAAACACAAAAATTAGGGTAAGATATATTATAGAGACCAGAGACTTATGCTTAGATACATGAACACTGAAAAACTTGGTTAACATACGTGTTAGAACGTACAGACGTATTGCTTAGAGACTGTAGCACTGCGAAATAGAAGTAACGTATATAATACATTTAGAGACTACACGCTTTTGCCTTGCAGATTGAAGCTCTGCAAAATTTAGGTTAGATAAATTATAGGGACTACAGAAATATGGATTTAAGTTTCAAACACTGAAAAATAAAGGTAGAACAACTCATGGGAACTGCAGTCATATGACTTGGAGAATGAGACACTTCAAGATTTACGTCAGATAAATTATAGATACCTAAGACTTATGGCTTAGAGATTTAAACACTAAAGAAATAATGCATGATAAGTTATAGAGACTACAGACTAATTGCTTGGAGAACGAAACACTGCAGAATTAAGGTATCATATATTATAGAGTCTACAGACTTATGGCTTGGAGTCTGATACACTGCAAAATTCAGGTAAGATAAATTATAGAGACCACATACTAATGACTTAGAGATTAAGATACTGAAAAATTAAGGTAAGGTAACTTATAGAGACTACAGACTAATGATTTGGATATCGAGACACTGCAACATTTAGTTAAGGCAAATAATAGAGACTATATACTTAAGGCTAAGAGATTCAAACGCTGAAAAAATACGTGTGTTAGCTTATAGACTCCAGATTTCTGGCTTAAAGGTTAAAACACTGAAAAATTAAAATATGTTAACTTATATAGATTTCAGATTTCTAGATTAGAGATTAAAGCACTGAGAAATTAAGTTAACTTACAGAAACTACAGAATTATGGTTTACAGTATAAAACACTGAAAACATAATGTAAGTTAAGTTATAGAGACAACAGACTAATGGCTTGGAGAATGAAACACTGCAAAATTTATTTAAGATAAATTATAGAGACTACAGAATTTGACTTGGAGATTGAAACACTGCAAAATTAAGGTAAGATGAATTATAGTGACTACAGAATTATGACTTGGAGATTGAAACACTGCAAAATTAAGGTAAGAAAAATTTGGAGACTGCAGACACTTAGCTTGGTGATTGAAACGCTGCAAATTTAAATAACATAAATAATGGAGTCTATAGACTTATTGCTGGGAGATATAAATGCTGAAAAATTTAGGTAAAATGAATTATAGAGACTACAGACAAGATTTAAATACTAAAACATTGGAAAATCAAGGTGAGGTAAGCTATAGAGACTAAAGACAAATGTTTTCGAGAATGAAACATTGCAAAATTTAGGTAAGATAAATTATAGAGACAACAGACTAATGCGTTGGAGAAGGAATAATTGGAAATTTAGGTCAGAGAAATTATAGATATTTCAAACTGATGGCTTAGAGACCCAAACAGTGAAAACTTAATATAAGATTACTTATAGAGACAAAAGATTTCTTGCTTCAAGGTTCAAAGATTAAAAAAATAAGGTAAGTTAATTTATTGAGGCTACAAAATAATGGCTTAGAGGTTCAATCCCTGAAAAAATAATATATGATAGCTAATAGAGACTACATAATTGTGGCTTGAAGATTCAAACACTGAAAAATTAAGGTAAGAAAAATTTGGAGACTGCAGACACTTAGCTTGGTGATTGAAACGCTGCAAATTTAAATAACATAAATAATGGAGTCTATAGACTTATTGCTGGGTGATATAAATGCTGAAAAATTTAGGTAAAATGAATTATAGAGACTACAGACTTAAGGTTTAAATACTAAAACATTGGAAAATCAAGGTGAGGTAAGCTATAGAGACTAAAGACAAATGTTTTCGAGAATGAAACATTGCAAAATTTAGGTAAGATAAATTATAGATATTTTAGACTTACGGCTTTGAAATTAAAACAGTAAAAAGTTAAGGTATGATAGCTTATAAAGATTACATAATTGTGGCTCGAAGATTCAAACGCTGAAAAATTAAAATAAGATAACTTTTAGAGACTACAGACTTATGGCTTGGAGAATGAAACGCTGCACATTTAAAGTAACATAAATTATAGAGTCTACAGACTTATGGCTTGGAGATATAAATGCTGCAAAATTTAGGTAAAATGGGTTATATAGTCTACAGACGTATGGCTTAAATATGTAAACACCGAAAAATTAAGATGAGGTAAGTGATAGAGACTACAGACTAATGGCTCGGAGAATGAAACATTCAAAATTTAGGTAAGATAAATTATAGAGTCTACATAATTATGGCTTGGAGATTGAAACAGTGTTCAGTTTAGTTAAGATTAATTATGGAGACTACGGAACTATGGCTTGGAGATTGATACACTGGAAAATTAAGGTAAGATAAATTATTGAGGCTACAGAATCATGACTTGGAGAATGAAACACTGCATAATTAAGGTAACACAAATTATAGAATTTACAGACGTACGGCTTGGAGATTGAGACACTACAAAAAATAGGTTAGATAAACCATAGAGACTACATAATTATGTCTTGGAGATTCAAGGACGGAAAAATTAACGTAAGATAATTTATGGAGACTACTGTCTTATGGCTTAGATATTGAAACACTGCGGAATTAAGGTAACATGTATTATAAACTTAGAGATCACAGAGTTATGGCTTATAGGTTTAAAAACTGTGAAATTAAGCTAACATATATTATACACTTAGAGAATACATATTTATGGTATATAGATTGGATCACTGCGAAATTAGTTTAAAAACTTAGAGGCTACAGACTTATGGCTCAGAGATTCAAACACTGAAAATTTCGTTATGTTAAATAATAGATTCTTCACATCTCTGGCTTTGAGATGAAGACACTGAAAAATTAAGGTGAATTACCCTATACAGACTACAGATGTCTGGTTCATGGATTAAAAGATAATTTATATAGAGAACAGACTTCTGGCATGAAGATTCAAACACTGAAAAGATCACTCATAAAGAATACAGAAATCTGGCTAAGTTATTCAAACATGGAAAAACCAAAGTAAGAGAAATTATAGAGTCAACAGACTTACGGTTTGAAGAATGAAACACTGCAAAATTTGTGGAAGATAAATTATAGTAACTACAGAATTATGACTTGGAGATTCAAGCACTGAAAAATTAAGGTAGGTTAATTTATAGAGACTATAGACTAATGGCTTGGAGGTCGCAACACGGCAAGATTTTCGTAAGATAAATTATTGAGACTACATAGTTATGGCTTAAAGATTCAAACACTGAAAATTTCGTTATTTTAACTGATAGATTAGATTTCTTGCTCAGAGATTGAAAAACCGAAAAATTAAGGTAACATATATTATAGAGAATACAGGCTTAAGTCTTGGGGAGTGAAACACAGCAAAATTAAGGTAACATATATTATAAAGTCTGCAGACATATTTCTTGGAGATTGAAACACTGCAAAATGTAGGTGAGATAAATTATAGAGACTACAGACATACGGCTTAGATATTCCAACACTGAAAAATTAAGGTAAGATAACTTATAGAGACTACAGACAAATGACTTGGAGGATGAAACATTGCAAAATTGAGATAAGATAAATTATAGATATTTCAGACGTATGGCTAGGACTGTGCGATATATCGATCAATCGATCTATATTTTGTGAATATCGAAATTTTGATATTTTAAAATTATCGAATTCGATATATCGATAGTTCAATATTTTTCGATATTTTTGTATTTCGATACTTCTATATTTTGATAATGGAGGTGGTGTCTATAATTACTAGAAAACATTTTAAATACAAAAAGTAAAGATAAAAATGGTGCGTGAAGTTTGCTCTTAAATAGATGGCTCAGCGCCCCAGGTGACTAACTGACATCAAGGCACTTTTTGAGTTATATACTGAAATTGGTGTGCCAAACATGATCAAGTCCAAAACTATATCAGCAACGTGATGCCAAAATCTAGAAAATGTGGCGCTACATAATGGCGCATGTAATCTGAAAACTTTATCCTTCGTTTTCTCAAAACTTCCTTGATGTCAGTTAGTCGCCTGTGGTGCTGAGCTGTCCAAATATTAAATTGCGTACAATGAAAAGAGGTGAATAATCAATACCTGCTGCCTGCTGTGTTTATAAACTCTGGTATAATTGGATAGAACAGATATATTTATACACTATTACAGATATATTAATACAAATAAGTATAACTGGTGAAGAGGAAACTTATTGAAGGGAATATACAAGAGAAAATGAGATTTTTGTAAAAAATATTCTCACCTTCGTGATAGTAATTAGGATTCAAGTAAATACTCGAAATTTGCACTAAATAAATGTTCAGATTATCTTTCTTTTCCTTACACAAATCTCTGTTTAAAAAAAAACATGTAAGATTGTTATAACACTGGACTGGGATAAGCGAAATCTTACTTAAATGTTCCCGGCTTAAGCCTTTACAGTGCTGGTATCTTTACGAATTACACATTACTCCTCTGAAACCTAACATGCTTTTGTGAAGCTTCTCCCACCCAGAGTATTTTGTTTCTGTAGGAAATTTCAAATGTCTGAGATGGTAATTACAAATATAAACAAATCCACTGACATTGAAATCCACATAGGTTTTGGAAATTTCTTATTTAAATGTGCAACTTCAAGAACTTAACAACAATTATTTCGAGATTTTGATATTTCGATACTTCGACATTTTTTGATATATCGATATTTCGATACATTGATCTTTCGATAATTCGATTTATCGATTGTTCGATATATCGATACTTTGATATTTCGAAACTTCAGTGTTTTTCTATATTTTGATACTACGATACTTCGATCTCATCGATCGATATATTATCAAACCTTTGACTTTTCGATATTCGATATATCGATCGATTTTCGATATTTGTTCGATATCGGATTTCGATATTCAAAAACGGATATCGCACAGACCTACATATTGCTTAGAGATTCAAACAGTGAAAAATTAAGGTAAGATAACTTATATAGATTACAGTCTAATGGGTTGGAGAATGAAATACTGCAAAATTTAGGTAAGATAAATTATAAAGTTTACATACTTGTGGCTTAGGGATTCAAACACTGAGAATTTTGGATAACATAACTTATAGAGACTGAAGACTTATGGCTTGGAGAATGAAACACTGTAAAATTTAGGTAAGATAAATTATAGGGACTACAGAGTTATCGATTAGATGTTCAATCACTGAAAAATTAAGGCAAGATGACAGAGTCTACAGAATTATGGCTTTGATAGCCAAACAGTGAAAAATTCAGGTAAGATATTTTATAGAGACTACAGACTTAGTGATTCAGACATGGGGAAATTAATATAGATAACATATATAGACTTATGGCTGGGAGAATAAAACATTATAACATTCTTGTAAGATAAATGATAAATGCTTCAGACTTATGGCTTAGAGACTCAAACACTAAAAAAATAACGTAAGATAACTTATAGAGACTACAGACTAATGGCTTGGAGAATGAAATACTGCATAATTAACGTAACATATGTTATAGGATCTACAGACATATCTTGGAGAATGAAACACTGGAAAATTTAGGTAAGATAAATTTTAGATACTTCAGATTAATGGCTTGGAGATTAAAACATTGCATAATTAAGGGAACATATATTATAATGTCCAGAGACCTATATGTTAGAGATTGAAACACTGCAAAATTTAGGTAAGATGAATGATAGAGATTACAGAATTATGGCATAGAGATTCAAACACTGAAAAATTAAGGTAAGATATCTCATAGAGATTACAGACTAATGGCTTGGAGATTGAAACGCTGCACATTTAAGGTAACATAAATTATATTTATGGCATGAAGATTGAAACACTGCAAAATTATAGGTAAGGTCAATTATAGAGTTACAGAATTATGTCTTGGAGATTCAAACATGAAAAATTAAGGTAAGATAATTTATAGAGACTACAGGCTTATGGCTTAGATACTGCAAAACTGAGAAAATAAGTTAACATACCTTCAAATGTACAGGCTCATGGCTTAGACATTCAAACACTGAGAAATTAAGATAATTATTATAGAGACTACGGACAAATTGCTTGGAAAGAGAAACACTGATAAATTAATGTAAGATAAATTATAGAGACTACAGAATTATGGGTTAGAGAATGAAACGCTGCGAAAATTAAGGTAACATATTTTTTACACTTAGAAATAACATACTTATAGCCTAGAGATTGACACACTGGTAAATTAATTTAACATATATTATACGTTTAGTAGAGGCTACATAATTATGGCTTGGAGACTGAAACATTGAAAACTTTAGTTAAAATTACCTATAGAGACTACAGACTATAGCTTGGTGAATGAAGCACTGCAAAATTTAGGTAAGATAAATAATTGAGTCTACAGAATCATGGCTTAGAGGTTCAGTCAGTGAAAAATTAAAGTAATATAATATATAGAGGCTACCGACTTCTGGCTTGGTGATTCAAACATGGAAAAAAATAAGGTAAGATAATTTATAGAGACTACAGGCTTATGGCTTAGATACTGAAGAACTGAAAAAATACGTTAGCATATATTTCAGAATGTACAGATTTATCGCTTAGAGATTGAAACACTGCAAAATTAAGGTAACATATCTCATACACTTAGATATAAAAAACTTATCGCCTGGAGATTGAAACACTGCGAAACTGAGGTAACATATATTATACCTTTAGAGACTACAAACGTATGGCTTAGAGATTGAAACACTGCAAAATTATAGGTAAGATCAGTTATAGAGTTGCAGAATTATGTCTTGGAGATTCAAACATGAAAAATTAAGGTAAGATAATTTTTAGAGACTACACGCTTATGGCTTAGATACTGTAAAACTGAGAAAATAAGTTAACATATCTTAAAATGTACTGACTCATGGCTTAGATATTCAAACACTGAGAAATTAAGATAATTATTATAGAGACTACGGACAAATTGCTTGGAAATAGAAACACTGCAAGGCTTAGGTAAGATAATTCACTTAGGTAAGACTACAGACTTATGGCTTAGAAATTCAAATATTGAAAATTTCGGTATGTTAACTTATACAGTCTTCAGATTTCTGGCTTAGAGAATAAACACTGAAAAATTAACGTAGGTTAACTTATGGAGACAGAAGATTTCTGGTTTAGAGATTGAAACACTGAAAAATTAATATAAGGTAACTTATGGAGGCAACACACTTCTGGCTTAAAGATTCAAACACTGAGATAATTAAGGAAAAATTACTAATGGAGTATACAGACTTCCGGCTTAGAGATTCAAACACTGAAAAAGTAAGCTAAGATAACTAATATAGATTTTATACTAACTGCTTGGAGAATGAAACACGGCATAATTAGGGTAACATATATTTCAGAGTATACAGACTTATGGCTTGGAGATTAAAACCCTAAAAATTTAGGTAAGATAAATTATAGAGACTACAGACTTCTGGCTTGGAGATTCAAACATGGAAATATTAAGTTTGGATTATTTATAGAGACTACAGGCTTATGACTTAAATACTGAAAATCCGAAAAAATAATTATAGAATTATGGCTTACATATTGGAAAACTGAAAAGGAAGTTAACATATATTTTAGAATGTACAGACTTATGGCTTAGAGATTGAAACACTTAGAAATTAAGGTAACCC
The DNA here is from genome assembly GCA_022664845.1 of Lepisma saccharinum. Classification (NCBI taxonomy): domain Eukaryota; kingdom Metazoa; phylum Arthropoda; class Insecta; order Zygentoma; family Lepismatidae; genus Lepisma; species Lepisma saccharinum. Next base: position 11,591 of record JAGDQP010021941.1, on the reverse strand, counting down.
TTTTTTGTACACTAGGAAATAACAGACTCATGTCTTAGAGATTGAAACACTGCGAAATTAAAGTCACATATATTATACATTTAGAGGCTACAGCTTTATAGCTTAGAGATTCAAACACTAAAAAATTAACGTTAGATAAATTATAGAGACTACAGACCTATGGCTTGGAGAGTGAAACACTGCAATATTTAGGTAAGATAAATTATAAATATTTCAGACTTATGACTTATAAATTCAAACTCTGAAAAAGTAAGTTATGATAACTAATATAGTCTTTTGGCTAATGGCTTGGAGAATGAAACACTGAATATTTAAGGTAACATATCGTCGTCGGAACTGCAATACCCCCTATGTGGCATTTTTTTTTAACTTTTCATGTTTTTGCAGCAGTTCTGTTTATGCAGAGTTCTGTGTACTCTGCATACTGTAGAAAAATTTCATGTGAAAATAACTTCTACTTTTTGAGATATAACAACTTTAAAGTACCTAAATTGTATTCAAGACTGTAGTACAGAAACCGGTTTCTTGGCCTTCCTGAAAAATTGATGATTTGCCACACAGGGGGTATTGCAGTTCCGACGACGATATATTGTAGAGTCTACATACTTATGGCTTAGATAATCAAACACTGAAACATTTCGGTATGTTAACTTATAGAGACTTCAAATTTCTGGCTTAGAGATTAAACACTGAAAAAATAATATAAGAGATCTTATAGAGACTACAGAACTCTGGCCTAGAGATTCAGACACTTAATAATTAGATAAAATAACTTATAGAGACTACAGACTTATGGTTTTGAGATTCAAGCACTGAAATATTAAGGTAAGAAAACTTATATAGACTACAGACTGAAAACATATTTATTTATCGCTTAGAGATTCGAACACTGAAAAATTACGTAAGATAACGTATAAAGACTACATACTAATCACTTGCAGTACTGTATGATTTAGGTAAGATAAATTATAGATACTTCATACTACTGCCTTAGAGATTCAAACACGAAAAATTAATGTAATATAAGTTAGAGACTACAGGCTTATGGCTTAGATATTAAAAAACTGTGAAAAAAACTTAACATATATCTTAGAATGTAAAGGCCTATAGTTTAGAGATTGAAACATTGCGAAATTAAGGTATCATATATTATACCTTAGAGACTACAGAGCAATGACTACGGAGACTACAGAGATTGAAAAACTGAAAAATTAAGCTAATATAGCTTATAGAGACTTATGGCTTAGAAATTCAAACACGGAAAAATAAAGAGAAGATAAATTATTGAGCCTACAGTATTTTGGCTCGGAGATTTAAAAACTGCGAATATAAGCTAGCACATAGAATACACTTAGAAATTACAGACAAGTGGCTTAGAGATTGAAACACTTCGAAATTAGTGTAACATATATTATGCACTTCGAGAGTACAGACTTATACGAGTATATTTACTCTTATAAACTAGAGACCAATGATTTAGAGATTCAAACACTGAAAAATTAAAGTAGGATAACTGATAGAGACTACTGGCAAATGGCTTGGAGAGCGAAACACTTCATATTTAAGGTAACATATATTATAGAGTCTAAAGACTTTTGGTTTAGAGATTTAAAAACTACGAAATTAAGCTAACATATAAAATACAGTCAAATATTACAGACTAATGGCATAGAGATTGAAACACTTCAAACTTAATGTAACGTATATTATACACTTAGAGGCTACAGATTTATGGCTTAGATATTTAAACAATGCGAAATTAGGGTAACATATATTATAGACTTTGCTACTACAGACTTATGGCTTAGAGATTGAAATAATGTTAAATGAAGGTAACGTATATTATACACTTAGAGACTACAATCATTTTGCATAGAGATTGAAACAATGCGAAATTATGGTAACATATTTTGTACACTTAGAAATAACAGAATTATAGCCTAGAGATTGAAACACTGCGAAATTAAGGTAATTTTTTTTATACATTTAGTGAAAACAGACTTATCGCTTATAGATTGAAACTTCGGGAATTTAAGGTAACATACATTATATATACACTTAGATACTAAAGACGTATGGATTAGAGATTGAAACACTGGTAATTTAAGGCTACATATACACTTGGAGACAGCAGACCTATGGTTAAGAGATTAAACTCTGAAAAATTAAGGTAAGATAACTTATAGAGACTAAATACTAATGACTTGGAGAGTGAAATACTGCACGTTTACGGTAACATATATTATAAAGGCTATAGACTTATCCGTTAGAAATTGAAACTCTGCAAAATTAAGGTAAGATATAGAGAATTCAGGCTTAAGTCTTGTAAATTTAAACACCGCAAAATTAGGGTAACATATATTAATGGGGCTAAAGACTTATGCCTTAGAGATTGATACACTGCATGATTAAGGAAATATATATTATAAAGTCTACAGTTTATAGCTTGGATATTGAAACGCTGCAAAATTTATGTAAGATAAAATATGGAGAATACAAAATTATGGCTTGGAGATTCAAACACTAAGAAATTAAGGTAAGATAACTTATAGAGACTACAGACTAATGGCTTGGAGAATGAAACACAACAAAATTAAGGTAACGTATATTATAGAGAATATAGGCTTATTTAAACACTGCATAATTAAGGTAACTTATATTAGTCTACAGACTTATGGCTTGGAGATTGAAACACGGCAAAATTTAGTAAAGATAAATTATATAGACAACAGACTTCCGGCTTAAAGAAGAAAAAAGGGAAAAATAGAGGTAAGATTAATTATAAAGACTACAGGCTTATGGCTTAGATACTGAAAAAATGAGAAAATAATATAACATAAATTTTCAAATGTACAGACTTACGGCTTAGAGATTGAAATACTGGGAATTTAACGTAACGTATATTAAACACTCAGAGAATAGAGACTTACGGCTTAGAGATTGAAATACTGCGAAATAAAGGTAATATATTTTATACACTTTGAGATAACAGACTTGTGGGCTAGAGATTTAAACACTGCGAAATTAAAGTAAGATATTTTATACACTTAGAGACAACAGACGTATGGTTTACAGATTGAAACACTGAGAATTTAAAGTTACATATAGTATACACTTAGAGAAAATAGACTTATGGCTTAGAGATTTAAAAAAATGCAAAATAATGTAACATACATTATAGAGACTACAGACTTAAGGCTTAGAAATTCAGACACTAAAAATGAAGGCAAGAAGACTTATAGACTCTATGGACTTATGGCTTGGAGAATGAAACACTGCATAATTAAGGTAACATATATTATAGAGTTTAGAGACTCCTGGCTTGGAGATTGAAACACTGCATGATTCAGATAAAATATATTATATAGACTACATACTTCTGGTTTAGGGATTCAAACACAGAAAAATTAAGGTAAGATAAATTATAGAGACTGCGGACTACGGCCTTAGAGATTCAAACACGAAAAACTTGAGGTAAGATAAATTATAGAGACTACAAAATTATGACTTAGATACTGAGAAACTGAGAAAATAAGTTAACATATATTTTATAATGTACTGACATTTTTTAGATATTAAAATACTGTGAAATTAAGCTAACATGTATTATACACTTAAAGACTACAAAGTTATGGCTTAGAGATTAAAAAACTGCGAAATTAAGCTAATATAAAAAATAGACTTAGATATTACAGACTTAAGGCTTAGAGATTGAAACAACTCGAAATTAGTGGAACATATATTGTAAACTTAGAAAATATAGACTTATGGCACATAAATTGAAACACTGCGAAATTAGTGTAACATATATTGTACACTTAAAAGCTACAGACTTATGGATTGGAGATTGAAACAATGCGAAATTAAGACAACACATATTATACACCTAGAGACTTTTAGATTACAGATTGATGGCTTAGAGATTGAAACACTGCGAACTAAAGTAACATATTTTATACATTTAGAGATAACAGATTTATGGCTTAGAGATTAAAAAACTGCAAAATTAAGGTAACATACATTAGAGATACTTATGCCTTAGAGACTGAAACACTGAAAAATTAAGGTACGATATATTATAGAGAATACAGATTTCTGGTTTAAAGTTTCAAACGCTGAATAATGAATATAAAATAACTTATGCAGACTAATGGCTTGGAGAATAAAAAACTGCATATTTAAAGTAACATATATTATAGAGTATACAGATTTATGGCTTGGAGATGGAAAAAATGCAGAATTTATGTAAGATAAATTATAGAGACTACACACTTATGGCTTAGAGATTCAAACACTTAAAAATTAGGGTACGATAGCTTATAGAGACTAAAGACTTCTGTCTTGAAGATTGAAACACTGCAAAAGTAAGGTAACATATTATATAATTAGAGAATTGTAGTTTATGGATTAGAGACTAAAACATTGCGAAATTAAGGTAACATATACACTTAGAGAATACAGATTTATGGATTACAGATTGAAACACTACAAATTTAAGGTAATATATATTATACACTTACAGAATACAGACTTAAGACTTAGAGATTATACACTTTTAGACTACAGATTGATGGCTTAGAGATTTAAGCACTGCGAAATTAGTGCAACTTTATATTATACACTAAGAGGCTTCAGACCCATGGCTTTAAGATTGAAACACTGCGAAATTAAAGAAAAGAATATTATACACTTAGAAGCTACAGATATATGGCTTAGAGATTGAAACACTGCGAGATTATGGTAACATAAATTATACATTTAGAGACTACAGACTTATGTCTTACAGATTCAAACACTGAAAATTTAAGCTAATATGTAATATGGAGACAACAGACTTTTAGCTAAGAGGCGGAAGCACTGAATAATTGAGGTAACATACGTATATTACTTAAACCACTAATTTCTCTCTTAGAGATTAAAGCACTTAAAAATAAAGGTAACATATTTTGGAGACTACAGACTTCTGGCTTAGAGTTTCAAACACTGAAAAGTTAAGGTAACATATATTATGGAGAGTACAGACTTCTGGCTTAGAGTTTCAAACAGCGATCAATGAAGGTAACATATATTATAGAGATCACAGATTTTTGCCTTGGAGATTCAAACAGTGAAAAGTTTTGATAACGTATATTATAAAGACTACAGGCTTGGAGATTCAAATCCTCCAAAATTACGGTAACAAATATAACAGAGACTACAAATTTATGGCTTGGAGATTGAAATACTGCAGAATTAAGTTAACATGTATTATATAGACTACAAACGTAAGGTTTAGAGATTCAAAAACCGTAAAATTAAGGTAACACATACTATACCCTTAGAGACTACAGACATTTGGCTTAGAGATTGAAACACTGCGAAATTAAGGTAATATATACACTTAGAGAATACAGACTTATAGCTTACAGATTGAGACACTGCGAATTTAAGGTAATATATATTATACACTTAGAGAATACAGATTTAAAATTTAGAGATTGAAACACTGCTTAATTCAGGTAACATATAATATACACTTAGAGACTACAGGCTTATGGCTTGAAAATTGAAAGACTGAAAATAAAGGTAAGATAACTTATGGAGACAACATATTTCTGGATTAGAGATTCAAAGACAGAAAAATCAATATAACATATATCATGGAGACTACAGACCTCTGACTTAAAGATTCAAACAGTGATAAATTAAGTTAACATATATTATAGAGACAACAGACTTCTGGTTTAGAGATTCAAACACTGGAAAATTAAGTCAACATATATTATGGAGACTACAAAATTCTGGCGTAGTGATTCAGACACTGAAAAATTAAGTTAATATATATTGTGGAGACTACCAACTTCTGGCTTAGAGATTGAAGCACTGAAAAATTAAGATAACCTAAATTTTGGAGACTACAGACTTCTGGCTAGGAGATTCAAGCACTGCAAAATTAAAGGAACATATGATAAACGCATATAGACTACAGACTTATGGCTTAGAGATTCAGACGCTGCAAAATTAAATATACATATATTAAACACGTAGAAACTACAAACTTATGATTTAGCGATTCAAACAATGCGAAATTAAGGTAACGTATATTAGGCACTCAGAGACAACATACTTATGGTTTAGAGATTCAAATACTAAAATTAGACTAACATTTATTGAACACAAAGCCTACAGACTTATGGCTTAACGTTTCAATCATTGAAAAATTGAAGTAAAATATATTTAGCAATTAGAGACTACAGACTTATGGCTTAGCGATTCAAACTTTGAAAAATTATGTAATATATATAAACACTTAAAGAGTACAGACTTATGGCTTAGAGATTGAAACACTGAAATATTAAAGTAACATATATTAATAACTTAGATACAACAGACTTACTGACTAAAACACTGCAAAATTAAGGTAACAGTATATTATACACTTAGAGACTACAGATTTATGGCTTAGAGACTAAGACACTGCGAAATTAGGGTAAGATATATTATATACTTTGAGACTACAGACTTATGGCTTGGAGTTTGAAACACTGCAATATTAATGTAACATATATTATGGAGACCAGAGTTCTTGCTTAGAGATCAAAGCACTGAAAAAGTTTGGTAACATATATTATTGATAATACAGGCTTCTGACTTAGAGACTGAAGCACTGAAAAATTAAGGTAACATAAATTTTGGAGACTACAGACTTCTATCTTAGAGATTCAAACACTGAAAAATTAATATAACATATATTCATCAGTTAGAGACTACATATTTATGACTTAGAGATTAAAACACTGCCATATTTTAGGAATATATAATAATCAAGAAACCCAGGGTAGGATTTACCACTAGGCTTTGGTGCAACTTTCACAGAGGCGTAATTTACAAGGAAAAATTAGAAATCGGTATTTAAAACGCGAGACGAAAAATTAGGAAAGATGATCAAGGACCATGTAAAGGGAACACTAAACACCTTGACCTTTCTCCCGGGCGATCCGTCGTACATAACTGACTTCAGGTCATTTAAAGTTTGGTGGATTTACATTAGAAGTAGTAAATTAAACATTAGTGCTTATATTAGAAATGTTATTTTTTTAACATTTTTACATACCAATAATCATTTTTAGTCAATGTTGCATATAGGGCGTTTCATGGGATTAACAGGTACTTTCTATGGAAGCAGTATATGCATGAAGTCATACGGTCTAATTTACGCTAGAATTTTGTGGAATGAGAAAAACTAAATTGTCTTTTCCTAACCTGTCTTTTCGAGTCCACAATAGGTAGGTTCGGGCCATCTGCTTGCCGATCGTCCTAACTGAGGTTTTTCAGGGTTTCCAAACTCACGAATGTCAGGATGGTACCTTAACTAACACACCTTCCTATAACCTTTGATTTGAGTTATTGCTTTGCTAATGGGCAGAAGCGTGTGAAAATCGCTCCGTAAAAGTGTGGTTTTTCGGAGGGAGAAACGCAGTGGACCTAAGTTGTAAGTACTTTATTATATTCCTAATTATCAAAGGAACATTTTGTGAAGCTTTTAAACATGTGCGATTTTTTTGGGGCGAGACATTGACCATCAAAAGTTTGCATGTTAACCTTATGGGACTATAATAACCGAGAATACGTTGTCATCAAGAAGGCCACATCATCCAAGCTTTCTTGACCGAGGATTTCTTGTGAATTGAACTGAAGGTGAATCGAAGGTGACTGTTGTTAGGCGAGATCTTGTCTTGAGTCCTGACGCCGTCATTGCCGTGGTACTTCTAAGTTCTTGTGTGGATACGTACTACAAGATTATGGAAGGCTAGGGTCCGTATCTCCGGTGCCGTATGAGATGGGGGTCTGATATTTTGCGAGGTCGTTGACCTCACCCGGGGGGTCGCTGCCGCTTCCCCTTCCCGAGGTGTTTGCGGTCCAGAATTTGACCGCGAGCATTTCGGGGGTGGTTCTCCGGGGGTCATTGACCCCCCACCTCTTTTAGCGGCCTCTCGGAGTGTCTGCTCCCGGATCTGCGGTACCGGGGTGTTCTTTTGGTTTCTCCATTTAATTATTATAAACTTAAATTTACCTTAAGCGTAGTAAGTGATTTCGTGTGCGTAAACGAACGATGGCGAAAGAATTCGATCTTTTGGACTTTACCAGAGAAGGACTAGTGAAATTCGAAAAAGAATTTAAGTCAGAAAACAAACTATCATCTAATAACCCGTTTACGTTAAGATGGCAAGATAAAATAAAAAAAAGCTGATAAACACCAGCACACCCAGATCGTCCAGAGAAGAAAGAGAGTTAAGACAAAAGCACGTCGATGAAATATATGCTGAGTGGGAGAAGCTACAACAAAAAACTCCCAAATCATTGAGATCAGTAAGGAAAGGACTCGTGGATCCAGAAGGAGAGGAGATGGAGTTCCCGCCTTAGCTAGATGAAGGAGCATCCAGAAAAAGAATGAGAACGCCGGAAGAAGAAGAAAGAGTCAAAAGATACAAACAGGAAAAGGAAAATGAAGAGCTTAAAATAAGAAATGCATATCTGGAAGGAAGATTAGAGGAGTTAGAAAAAATCAGAGAGAAATTGGAAAGAGAAAACAACAGGTTGAAAGAATTTGAAACTAAATTAGTAATATGGCAAACAAAAGTTGATGGAAGGGAACGGGAAGTGGAGAAATATGAGCGGACAATTAATGAGCTGAAGGAAGACGCAAGACATGGCTCTGTAACAATAAAGGAGTTGGAAGTCACAATTGAGCAGACTGAAAGAAGAAGAATCGAGACGGAAGAAAAGTTAACTCTGCAAGAAGAAGAGATACCTAACTTATATATGGAAAACGGTAATCTAAGAGCGGCAAAGGAGGCCCCGACTCAGACACCAATGGTTACTTTTGCAGAAATGTTAAAAAAAGAATAATACTAAAATTCCGGAGAAAACCAAGCTGATAGAGTCTACCAAAAGAAACACAAAACCCACGATAATGATCAAACCAAAACAAGAAGAATCGCTGAAAGATACAAGAATGAGGATAACTAAGTCTATACAGAGACAAGACAAAATTAATTTCCAAATGATCCAAACAAAAACCGCGATTCTATTACAGATGGCAACTACTTTGGATGAGGAAAAACTCTTGAATCATCCAAACATGACAGAATTTCGACATGACGAATAGAAGCGAAAAGAGGAACCCGATGATGATAATCTACAGCATTCCGACGGAGATGAAGGCAGCACAAGTGGTGGAAGAATTGCTGGTTAGAAACCTACAAGATATCACTGATGAACAACGTCAATTAATAAAACCACGATTCAAAACGGGCCGTAGAGGACAGGATCGATATCATCTTGTGATTGAGGTACCTAGACAAGTTAGGCAAATATTAATACAGAATCCGAACATTTATATAGGGTATGAGGTGACCAACATTAAAGATTACCTGGTGGTCACAACTTGCCTAAAATGTTTTGACTACGGGCATATAGCAAATCATTGCAAAAACGATTCACGATGTGGAAATTGTGGCGACAAAAGCAACAAGAAAAACGACTGCAAAGAGAAAGAAAAGAAGGTCTGTGTGCCTTGCTTTTCGTGGGGTAAGAAATGCGGGGGGTAAACAAAATGAGTGTCCCCAATATAAATTAAGCTTCCAAAGGACGATTGATAGATTTGACTATGGATCTTATTCCAAATCAGGCCGAGGACCAGGATAATAAACAAAGAAAAAAGCTCCCCCCGTGTAAAATTAAAAGGAATCTGGTTAGACTAATGGCATTTAACAAAAATAAAAAAAATGAATTTATCAACAATTGGTTAACCAACAGTTATACGAAACCAACAGATAATTACTTCACGATGAAGCTGGGACACATTGACCTAGAGGATAGCAATCAGGTTATTCTTCATTTTATTAACCCCGAACTTAGCACATTTCCCAGAGGATTTGCGCAGATAGTGGCATTATCCCATGATGTATTTGAGTTAGAAGAAATGAAGCAAGAAGAGATAGAAATTCAACATAATGATTTCCTGAAAATATATTTTTCGACCAAGAGGACAAGAGGCAATTTTGCGAACAGGAAGAGGTGGACATAGCATGTATGCAGGAGCCATATACCCCTACAAAGGAAAACTGATCAATATGCCACTGAGTGCTGTAACAATACTGCCCGAGGATCCGAATCCAATAGTTGCGGAAGTGATTTTTAATCGGCAAATAAATACACTCGTACACCTAAAATATGAGGATAAATGGACGCTCTGTGTCGATATAGCAAGGGGAAAACAAAAATTACAATTGTGAATGTATATTCTCAATTCTCCATCCCAGGCGAGATCTTCGTCTAAGATGGAAGACATATTAGTTGGATTTTTGTATAAGGATATAATTATTTTGGGGGATTTCAACGCTAAGTCTTCGCTCTGGCACTGCCATGATACAGATGACAACGGAGAGATGTTCGAAGAGTTAATAGAACAACATAACCTTGTGGTCTTTAACAGAGAGGGACAACCACCTACCTTTAGAGGCAGAGCCGGAGCGGAATCAAACATAGACGTTACACTGTCTAGGGGAGATATTTCAAATTGTATATGTAACTGGATTGTTCATGACTGTGCAACTACTAGTGCCCACAACGTCGTCCGCTTTAATATAGAATTCAACAGAAATGAAACTGATGAAGAAGATGAAAATGAAGGAAATAACACCAAGTATAACATTAGTAAAATAAATAATCAGAAATTTGTGGAAAAATTGAAACTTCCGCAAATTGAGCATAATTGTAATCTGATGGAATTGACAACTAACCTGGAAGATGCAATATGGACAGCAATAAGAAGTTCAGCGCCCAAAATTAAACAGAGCAATAAAAAAAGAACACCCTTTTTGACAGATAGCCTTAATAAATTAAAACGAAGAATGAAGACGAGCAGGAAGAGCTACAGAGCAGCAGGAGATTTTGAGAGCTATAAGGCTGCAGAAATACAGAAGCATAAAACAACAATTCGAGAAGGAGCTGAGAGAGACAAAGAAGAAAACCTGGAAGAAATTTGTAGAAGAGAATCTAAGCTTAGATTTATGGGGTGTGCCGTACAAAATTATAATGAGAAAAGTCAAAACCAAAGGATCTCTAAACACACTTAAAGATGACCAGGACAACTATACTACTAATTGGAAAAATACAATAGAATTGCTCTATCAAAAACTATTCCCTGATGACTATATTGAGGACGACAACGAGGATAACAACAAAGCAAGAAATGAAGCAAAAAAACATCCAGACTATGATAATGAAAATCGCGATGAAATAATTGTTTCAAATAATCAACAATTATGGACACCTTATTTAACTAAATTATTCAATGAATGCATCCAAAAAGAAAAAATTCCGGAATCATGGAAAAAGGCCAACTTTATAATCTTCCTTAAAGGAGATGAAACGGATAAATTTAACCCAAAATCGTATAGGCCGATATGCTTGCTAAACACGATCAGCAAGATATTCAAAAAAGTTATAGCTCAAAAAATCAATCAAAAAAGGAACGATCTGGCGAACTGTAAACTACAAAATGGTTTCCGTCCGGGTAAATCGACAGAGGATGCTATCAATGAATT